>CABHPR010124602.1:3787-38084 GCA_902168415.1 Peromyscus melanophrys | reverse complement strand
GAAGGAAGGAAGGAAGGAAGGAAGGAAGGAAGGAAGGAAGGAAGGAACAAAGAAAGAATAGGAGGAAAGAAGGAAGGAATAAAAAGAGGAAGAAAGGAAGGAAAGAAAGGAGACTGGAGTGGTGTCCTGGGCACACACTCCCATGTTACATTGATTGTCAAATTGCTGTCAGAACTTGCACAGACTGTGCTCTACATTTATAAAGGAGCTGTTCCCATGACCATCTTCATGGTTTGATGTAATGCCACTTGCCTGCACTTGTTTTTGTTGCCTGGGCTTTTTAAAGTTTTACGCAAAATATACTGCCTGTGCTAGTGCCATAAAGGCTCTCCTCTATGCTTTCTGATAGCATTTTCAGGGTTTTCAATTTAAGCATGTGGAGCACTTTTTGTTAGTTTCTGCATGTGTGGGAAAGAAGGTCCAAATTTCTTCTTCTGCAAGTGTGTATGCAGTTTTCCTAATGAGAGAAGATATTTGCCAACTTCACATCTGAGAGGGATTAATATCTAAAATATGTAGATTGTTGAGTATTCCAAATGGTATTTACACTTAGTGTGGGGTTACAATACAGCATTTTGAAAACCTTTAGGGTGTGTATTGTAGTTCTGGCTTGGGCATGGCTGCTGCACCCCTGAAAGTGTGCATCATAGGCTCTGGGAACTGGGGATCAGCCATTGCAAAAATAATTGGGACTAATGTTAAGAACCAGCAGAAGTTCGCCTCCACAGTCAAGATGTGGGTCTTTGAAGAAGCAGTGAATGGAAGGGAGCAGACAGACATCATAAATCATGACCACGAAAACGTAAAATACCTTCCAGGACACAAGCTGCCAGAAAATGTGATTGACGTCCCCAAAATCAATGAGGCAGTGCAGGATGCAGATCTGCTGGTGTTCACCACCCCACACTACTTCATTCACAAAAATTTGTAATGAGATTATTGGCAGGGTGCCCAAGAAGGCTTTGGGCATTACACACATCAAAGGCATAGATGAGCGTGCAAGAGGGCTGCAGCTCATCTCTGACATCATTAGAGAGGAAGATGGGGATGGATGTCAGCTTGCTGATGGGGGCTAATAAAGCTAGCAAGGTGGCTGCTGGGAAGTTTTGTGAGACCACCATCGGCAGCGAAGTCATTCAGAATGGCCTTCTCTTCAAAGAGCTGCTATAGACCCCCAACTTCCGCATCACTGTGGATGCTGCTGACGCTGTGGAACTCTGTGGAGCACTGAAAATCATCGTTGCTATGGGAACCACCTTCTGAGATAGTCTCCACTGCGGGAACAACAATAAGGCTGCCATCAAATGCCTTGGCCTTATAGAAATGATTGCTTTCACCAGGATCTTCTGCAAGGGCTAGGTGTCCACGGCCACCTTCCTGGAGAGCTGTGGCTTGGCTGACCTCATCACTACCTGTTACAGAGGCAGTGAGTGCAAGGTGGCCACCTTCACCAGGACCGGGAAGACTATTGGAAAATTAGAGAAGGAGGTGCTGAATGGGCAGAAACTTCAAGGACTCAAGACCTCTACCTTAGTGTACTGCTTCCTTAAGCAGAAGGGGCTTCTAGACAACTTTCCATTGTTCACAACGGTGTATCAGATCTGCTTTGAAGGTAGACCTACCACAGAGATGCTAAACTGCCTCCAGAGCTATCCTGCGCAGATATGAAGGGCATCCGGCAGATGGCTGGGACAGTTCTGCCTCACCTATGCGGAAACGCTTGGAAATCAGGACTTGACAAGCACATCCATATTTAACTATAATCTTAAATACTGAATATATTTGAATCGCTGCATCTTTCTGTCTGGGTTGTGAGAGGCAGTTCATTGGCTATGAGGTATTGGGTAACAGCTAAGCACTCACAGTCTGTGAGTGTGTTTTTCTTTCTCATCGTGTGTGTTTCTAGGATCCGAAACTAGGTGTTCTCTTAATGATCACATTTGAAATTTCCCCACTCAAGTAGCCTGTAAGACTGGATCTATCTCAGATAAACTTTATAGATGGAATTCAAATCCATATTAGTGGAGGTGATTTTTGCAAGTCAGCCAGCATTAAAATGTTAATTATAATGGACAAGTGGATGTGGGTAAAGATCACCATATCTAACTCTTAAACAATATCTCAAAACTTAACACAATTAACTATTTATCTTTTGGGTTGGTCATGGTTTAACAAGTGATTATTAAGTGGATAATCTACTTGCATATTTGCTCTCACTATAGTTTTCTGCATTTTTAGTTTCCCTTTTCTTCATTAGTTGCCAGAATGGGCCTTTATACAAAGAGTTATTTTTCAATATACAAAAGAGGTTGTAAGCCAACTATTACATTTATGATGAAGAACAAGGAAGACAGAACGTTGGATTTTTGCATTCCAATTCTCCACTCGGTTCAGTCTTTCTAGATCCTTCCTTTTGAAATTATCCTTCTTGCTTTGAAGTCTGTTGATGTCCATCTAGAATAGTGGTTCTCAACCTTCTGAATGCTGTGACACTTTAATTCAGTTCCTCATGTTGTGGTGACCCCAACCATAAAATTATTTCATTGCCACTTCATAACTGTTATTTTGCTACTATTGTGAATCATAATGTAGGATATCTGATATGGGATCCCAAAGGGGTTACGACCCATGGGTTGAGAATCACTGATCTAGAACATGCTTAACATAATCTGCACATGAGAGTAAAAGACTTAAGTTTGAGCTCTGCTAACTAAAGGTAGCAATTTCTCTGTGTCATCTGCTTTTGTAACCATTATTGATGATGTTTCTTTCTAGCTGTGAGAATGGGGATGATGGCACCTAGATTAGAAACTCAATCTATGGATGTAAAATCCTTGCCTTGCTGATGGCTTTGCTACTATAGTATGGAACAAATCCCTGTCTTGAAATCCAATTCAGGGGATGGAGCTAGATGGTGGTATTGTGAGGTACCAATGTCCAAAGGGAATTTTAGTCTTTTAGCTAGTTCTGATTGGCTAGCCTCTAACCTACACTTATACTGCATTTGCTTACTAACCACTGGTGGATATATAATTTCATGGATTGATTTAATAAACATTTAACTTCTCAAGAAATAAAGAAAGGAAGAAAGAAAGAAAGAAGCAAAGAAAGAGAAAAGTAAATGCATCTTCACTAGCTGTACCTACAGAGCATCAAGAATCTATGTGGAGATGAAGAAAGACACAGCAACAAAACCAACATCAGAAAGCATGGGTTGTACACTGGCTCCATGAATGCTAAGGAGTTCGTGTTTGATTCTGCTTTCATTTATTTATAAAATGTTCATGTTTTCTCTCATTTATTGCTTTATGGTTCAAGGCTCTAAGCACTCTATCTTGAACCCATTATATATACCTGAAAAATATGTATTGAGTGAAAAAATGAATGAATGAAGATGAGGCGAGAGTGTTGATAACTATTAGAATTATATTAAAAAGACTAGAAGAAGTAAAGTCATCAGACACCCTCGCCACCCCCAGACAGTGATAGAATTTAAGGAAAATGAAATTTCTTTGTGTATCAGGATTGTAAGAATTTCATATTGAAATATTCTCAATGAATGGTACTAGATAGTGGTATTGGGTGATAGAAGAATCTTTCTTTAATGCAGAGGAACCTAATTATAATTTCAAGAGAAACGTGATAGACTTTGTTGTTAGTTCATTCAGATATTTTAAAACACTACTATGGTATTACCCTGACATCATGGAAAATACTCCCCTTGCAGTAAGTAGGCCTTGAAAGACTGGAGCTTGGATATAGGGACCAAGGCAGTAGTTGCCAGACACCTGGGCCTGCATGATGCATCTTGAACCAAGGCTTTATGTCAGTCAGAGGTTGACTGAAACCATCTACTTCATTCTGAACTACAGCTGTTTTAAATTCCAAACTGAGAAAAAAAAGCTGCCATCAGGTTGAGCAGTGTAGACATGGATTGGTAGCTAATGTTCTAAATAAGTTACAGATTCCCCCTGTGAACCCATGAGGTTAGGTGGAAAGTGTTACCATCTTCACACACTACAGGATATCCCTATTCAGTTGAACATCCTACTGGACGACCTCTTCAGTATGTTGAGACAAGGTTCTTCATGCCTTGAACAGCCTTTTAGGATTGCATCTATGGATGTACACTGCAGGATGCAACAGAGAAGATGTTGAATCACTCGAGCATCATGAAGAGTTAAGAAGAATCTGCCACTCTGCAGCACTTTGTTTTGATGAGAATAAGTTCACAGTTGAGCTCAAAGCAGCTTAACAGGAAGAAAAGTAGTCTGTTATCATACCACTGTCCACAGCAAATACTGCGATCAGGGCTTTTATCAAGAGCTATAGTCATAGGTGGTAGTCTCCCCACTCCTGCAGACAATGAAAACCCAGGAAGCATTCACCCTTTTGAAAACCTCATAAACAACATGTCCTTTCAAACCACCTTCTGCCTCCTGCACTTATGAGTTTACTGCCCCAACAACACATATGGCATCAGAATCAGGACCCCAAATAGGAAATCCATGTATCCTTCTCCAACAGTTCTTAGCTTCCATGCCATTTCAGGTTGAAAATGAACCATGTGCAATGCTGTTACTCAAAAAGAAGACAAAGACATTTAAGTGACTCCAGCTCATATAGCATTGTCATTAAGCTTGAAAGGACACAGTTGTCTCTAAGGCCAAAGGAAAGCTTGATAGGAAGTCATTAGCACAAAGGGCTCAATCCTCTGCATTCCATGATAGACAACTTCTTATGACAAAGGTACCCCCCAGATCCCCTACAACACTGTCTTCATGGTGAGCAGGAGAAAGTGCACTGCTGCGGCATACACAGTATGCTGTTTCTGAGATGCATTTGTTCACAGTGATGAGAAAAGTAACCAATATATAGAATATAGAATCGATAGGCCAAAAAAAAGACTGTATCTCTGGGCTGATTCAGGCATGAAGACTCCTTAACAGATTTGTAATAGAATTCAGGATATCCCTAAGATTCCTGGTACTGTGTCCAGGAAGGATGATAAGTTTTGTTCAATATTTTCACAAGTTATGACTCATAATTCAAATTCCAGAGAGACATCATCTGATTAACCCTGACTTTTATCTGGGGAAGCACATATCACTTCATTAACTGTCAAATTAGACTGAAAATGAGATAGTTTCTGGGAACATAGGTTTTCTTCCCCTTAAAAAAATCATGTAGTGAATGCAGAATAAGCAAGAAGCACAAAAGACCCACCTTGTAATCTTAGCTCCTTCCAGATCTATGGTTCTACGGGACTGTGGCCACGTTATGTGTGGAATTCCAAAGGCCTGGGGTTCATGACCTGACTCAGTGTGTTTTTGGCTACAGAAGAAAAATAGCTTAATATTTCTGTCTCATAATGACCACAGACTCAGTGCTCCAAAGAAAATTAGAAATGTCCATTATCTTCCCTACATGTGCTTAGCATCTCTGGATAGGAAGAAGTCCTTAATGTGGAGCTGAAAAGACTGAGTGAGGCTGGACTCTGCATCATCCATTTCAACTATGAGTCCCATGTCAACCACTAACCAGTCGCCCTTTGCAAATCACTGAACATTTATACATATTTCATTGTCCCCAAGCTATAGTCTTATTATATGTCAAGGTTAAATTTGATAATGGATGTAATGACGGTAAATGGGCTGAACCTAATGTTAGAGGATAGTTGCTACTTTTAAGAGTAAATACATTACAACTCCTGCTATCACTGCTCTGTTACTACACAGGCAAGATGTGTCTTTTACTGTGCTGATTCAGGGTACGATCATGAAGATGGCCAACTTTTTCACACCACTGTTCACACCAATGTTTCTGTTGAAGGGTAGAAGCACATCTAAAATAAAAGGAAAATATTGCAGAAGCAAAGGAGAGCTCAAAGCCTGACAACCCTACCACTTGGAACACATTGCAAAGAATTGTGTAATTGTATGTGTGTGTGTGTGTGTGTGTGTGTGTGTGTGTGTGAGAGAGAGAGAGAGAGAGAGAGAGAGAGAGAGAGAGAGAGAGAGAGAGTCTGTATGGATTTCTGCATACCGTGTGTGTGTAAGAGCCTTCACAGGCTAAAAGAGGGCATTGGTTTTCCTAGAACTGGAATGGCAGATAGTTCTGAGCCACCATATGGGTGCTGGGACTCTAATTCCAATCCTCTCTCTGCAGGAACAACAAGTACTCTTAACTGCTGAGCCACCTTTCCAATCCAATCGCATCACTTTTTAAAATATATTTTTCTGCCCCCAGTAAAAACACTATTTCTGTGGACACAGGATTACTGAACTATGCCATTCTATACTACTCTAAGCAACTTGTGATGGCTCTCAGGACATGTTGTCTTCTGATTTTACTCTCCAAACGAATACATACTTAGAGCAACAAATTGGAATAGAACAACACTAAGGTATCAAAGGAATCAAGGGAATACAAGTTGTCACACAGAATAGGCAAACTCTAGACATCCATAAAATAAAAGACCACTTAGGATATAAATCTCCTTTCAGACTACAAAATGTTTTGGAGGAAATTCAATGTCTTGGGACCAACATGCAGGAAGTTAGCCACAACGTCCTGTTCCTCTAACAAACCTAAGACCATGCTACTAGGTTGATTTATAGGACCCTCAGCTATGGGGACAGCAACTCTACAGACAATCTTTAATCACCCTTATTTGATGGGAGTTTAGTCAGGTTTTTCAATGAGATATTTTACTTTCTTAGGGGCCATTAGACTATTTGGTTCCTGTGACTGCTGACATAGTAGAGTGTATTTAGTTCTCCATTAATCTACGCCTTTGAAACTCTAAGAGGGAATACCTAGCAAACCTACTGCATGGATTGAGAATCAGGGCTCAGAGAGGTGAAAAAAGTACTGCCTCATTTCACACACTTTTAAGAGTCACCCTCAAATGAAAAGGCTGCTTTTAATATTATTAATGCTTTGTTCTTTACTCCCCCAAGTGGCTGTTTCATTGTTTTTTAGATGAGATTATCTTTTGCTGTTTCCTAAAATAACAAACACTTGGGTTCTTGATAATAGGGTTTTCCAGAGTGTTGAGCCTGTTTAAAATGAGAGTTCAGTGAGCTAGGAAAGCAAACAGAGGTGAAAATATCTCCAAGAGAGGAAAGGCAGGAGTATATCCAGGCTTTGTGATCATTCTATGAGTCATGCAAAGGAATAATCAGGAAATGAAATCGTAGTACAGTGCCACTTCACTGTTAATGGAATTTAACTAACTCTAAATTCAACAGCCAATAAAAATTTCTATGGTTCTTTGCAGATCTAACATCCCATTATTCCTGTGAAGTATCATTGGCTGAATGTTTTAATCAGTGTTGGCATGGATGCAGTGTAGTGAAATGCAGGCCATTGTAATATAATTTACATTTTTCCAAATTACCAATTAATTCATATGATATTTGCCACATGGTAAACCTGTCCATGTTCCAGATAGAAGGTCTCTGCTATTTTTTTAAATTTTATAAATAACATTTAGTGCTATCTTTCTTAATTGAATAATAATATATGTACACAAAAGGGTATTTTGAAAACATAGACGTTCATATAAAATGAAATAAAATTGTGGTGGTAACTGCCTAGAGATAAGTAAAATTCATATTATATGATACATAATTTTGTCTCTTATTGAAAATAGATTTTTTTCATATAATATATCCTAGTTATAATTTTCCCTTCCTCTACTCCTCCCAGTTCCTCCCTACCTCTGCTTACATCCAGATCCACCCACATTCTGTCTCTCCTTAGAAAACAAACAGGCATCTAAGGTATAATAATAAAATATAATATAATAAGAGAGAACAAAAACAAACACATTGTAATAGGACAAAACTCACAAATAGAAGGAAAAGAGTCCAAGAAAAAGATAAGAAACAGATATAGCTGCAGAGCCCCACTCATTAACACACGCGGGAATTCCATTAAGACACAAAACCGGAAGCCATAAAATATACACAAATGACCTGTACAATTCAGGGAGAGAGAGAGCGAGAGAGAGAGCGAGAGAGAGAGAGAGAGAGAGAGAGAGAGAGAGAGAGAGAGAGAGAGAGAGAGAGAATAAAAATAAAACAAAAACTAAAAAAATTTAAAAAGAAGGAAAAAAATCCCTGACATGACATTATGAGACAGAGAACATCCAAAGATGCCATTGAGTTTGTTTTCTGTTGGCCATCTACTGCTAGGCATGCAGCCTACCCTTAAGAGCAATTTATTTCCCCAGTGATACTCCACGGGAGAAAACTAAAATTTAATTTGCAAGTGGTTACCAATTGGAGGTTGTTTCGGGGTTGAGGATGGGGACATGTGTTTACTTCTCCTTTCAGCTCTAGCACCCCATCCAGTGCAGACCCATGTAGCCCTGAAAATGCTGCCTAGTCTCCATGAGTTTCTATGTCTGGTGATCCTGTAGATTTAGAGGGCCTTGACTCTTTGGTGTCTTCCATACCCTCTGGCTCTTATACTCTTTCCTCTTTCTCTTCTGAAGGGTTCCCTGAGCCCTGAGGAGGCAGAATTGATGGAGACATCCCTTTTAGGGCTTAATTTCCAAGGTCTCTCACTCTCTGCATAATGTCTGGCTGTAGATCTCAGTATTTGTTCCCATCTGCTGCAGGAGGAAACTTCTCTGATGATGGATAAGGAAGGCACTATCTATGAGTATAGCAGAATTTCATTGAGTCATTTTATTGCTACCTTCCTAAACTAAAGTCTAGTAGAACAGTAGCATTTGGTTTTATCCTAGGTCCCTGGGTTATCTAGTTTTAGGTTCTTGGTCACCGAAGCAATGTCGGGTATGGGTTACAACTCATAGAGTGAGCATTAAGACAAACCAGATATTAGTTATTCCCACAAGCTTTGTGCCACCACTGCACTATTGGGCATCTTGCAGGTAGGACACCATTGTATAATGAACGGTTTGCTGCTGGGTTGATGTTTATGTTTCTCCTTGGTAGCATACAGAGTACCTTCTGGTAACAAGAATACTAGCCCACAGAGGTGAAGGCTCTCTCAGTAAACACCAGCTCACCTTTTTCATATTAAATGACTTGTATAGCTGCCATTATCAGCAATAGGGTCTTCTGATCAGTCCTGGAGAGTAACCTATAGTCTTGGCTACAACCTGGGTTGTTTGGAGGTTCTCATGGGGCCCCTTGGGCTAAAAACTTGATTATATGTAACCCATAACTGGTACCAAAGGTTCATTTGGTGATAAGAGATGGCTAGTTTGGGGCTCTTTATTCTCCATGATTTCATGATTTCATTTACAGAGCCTTCATACATGCATGTACTATAGGAAACTCCTACTTATTAGTTTCTGTACTACTCAAATGACCTTTAATTTTAGCGGTCTTTCCTTCATCCCCTCCTATTTTTTCCCTTTCCTCTTGATCCTTCTATTTATTCACACACCCATCCATCCATAACTATCTATTCTACTTCCCTTTCCTAAGGAGATTTATGTGTCCCTATAGTGGTATTCTATTTGTACTGAAATGTGATTTTATTTGTATGTTAATAAATAAAGTTGCCTAGGGGTCAGAGCTATCAGCAAGCCATAGCGAAAGCCAGGGCGGTGGTGGTGCACGCCTTTAATCCTAGCACTCGGCAGGCAAAACTAGGTAGATCTCTGTGTGTTCAAAGATACAGCCAGCATTGGAGACACACGCCCTTAATCTCAATACCAACCATAGAAAACTTGGAGGTCTATACAGAGAGGCAGTGACGAGGCAGTCACGTAGTTGGGTTTACAACCAATGAGAAGGAAGAACGAGAACTCTTATTTAAAGGCGAACGCACAGGAAGTAGTCCCTTTTCGGAGAGGTCTCTTGGCGGGAGAGGCTAGCTGGCGGAAAAGCGGGTAAGACTCTTAGCTCTGACCTCTTTGGCTTTCATCTTTACATTGGCTCTGTGTCTCTTATTTAATAAGGCAGTTGGTTACATCTACATGTCCCCCCCAGTCCCTTACTCTAGGCCTAACCTAGAGTTGTATGAATTGCAGCTTACCTATCATTGACTTAAGAGCTAACATCCACATATAAGTGAATACATTCCATGTTTGTCTTTTAGGATTTTTTTTTCTAGTTCCATCCATTTACATGTGAATTTCATGATTTCATTTTTAATAGCTGAATAATATTCCATTGTGTAAATGTACCACATTTTCCTTTTCCATTCATCTTTTAGGGATATCTAGTTTTTTCCCCCTAATTTCTGGCTATTGTGAATAGAGCAGCAATGAACATAGTTGATCCAGTGTCTCTGTGGTAGGATGAAGAGTCCTCTGGGTATATGCCCAAGAGTGCTATAGCTGGATCTTGAGGCAGATCAATTTCCATCTTCCTAAAGAACCGCCACTCTGATTTCCATAGTGACTGTACAAGTTTGCACTCCCACCAGCAAAAGATGGGGGTTTCCTTGACTCTACATCCTCACCAGCGTGAGCTGTCACTTGTTTTATTAATCCTACTTATTCTGACAGGTAGAAGATGAAATCTCAAAGTAGTTTTATTTTGCATTTCTCTGATTGCTAAGGATGTTGAACATTTCTTTACGTGCTTCACAGCCATTTGAATTTTCATTTTGGAGAAGTCTCCGTTTAGATCTGTACCACATTTTAGTTGGGTTATTTGTTGTATTGATATCTAGATTTTGAATGCTTAATACATTTTGAAATTTAGCCTTCTATTGGATGTGGAGTTGGTAAAAATGTTTTCTCATTTTGATAGTGTCCTTTGTCTTGCAGAAACTTCTCCATTTCATGAGAAGTCCTCATGATAAAAGTCCCATTTATCAATTGTTGGTCTTAATACCTATGCTAACAGAAAGTCTTTTCCTGTCCCAATGAGTTCAAGGCTATTCCCCACTTTCTCTTCTACAAGGTTCTGTGTATCTGGTGTGACGATTTCTTCGAGCCATTTGGAGTTGATTTTGTTCAGGGTGATAAGTATGAATCTATTTGGATCATTCTACATGCAGCCACCATGTTTGACCAGCACCATTTATTGAAGATGCTCTCTTTTTTTCTAGTGTTTCTGGCTTCTTTATTAAAAAAAGAGAGGTGTCCATATAGATGTGTGCATTTATGTCTTGGTCTTCAATTTAATTCCACTGATCAATGTGTCTGATTTTATGCCAATACCATGTTGTTTTTATTACTCTGGTTTTGTAGTGCAACTTGAAACCAAGGTTAAGAATACTTTTCTCAGTTCCTTTGTTATTCAAGATTGTTTTAGCTACCCTGGGTTGTTTTCTGTTTCCATACGAAGCTGAAACATCCTTCCAAGATCTGTGAAGAATTGTGCTAGAATTTTGATGGATATTGCATTGAATCTGTAGATTGCTTTTGGTAGAATGGTCATTTTTGCTGTATTAATCTTACTTATCCAAGAACATGGGAGGTTTTTCCATCTTCTGATATCTTCTTCAATCTCTTTCTTCAGTGCCTTAATGTTTTTAATCATACAAGTCTTTCACCTGAATAGTTAGAGGAACCCCAAGATACTTTATACTATTTGAGACTATTATGGAAGGTGTTATTTTCATGCCCATTTACCATTTGTATATAGTGAAGCTACTGATTTTTGTGAGTTATTATGTATCCATATACTTCCCTGAAAGTGTTTATCATCTGTAAGAGTTCACCAGTGGAATTTTTAGGATCACTTGTGTGTACTATGATATCACCTACAAATAAAGGTACTTTGAATTTTTCCTTTCCAACTTGTATCCCCTTGATCTCTTTAGTTAATTATCTTATTGCTCTAGTTAAAACTTCAAGTGTTATATTAAATATGTGTGGAGAGAGTGGAAAGTCTTGTCTTTTAGTAGAATTGCTTTGAGTTTCTCTCCATTACAGTTGATGTTGGTTATAGGCTTGCTGTATACTGCCTTTATTGTGTTGAGGTATATCTCTTGATCTCTAACCTCTCCAGGACTTTTATCATGAAAGGATGTTAGATTTTTGTCAAAGGTCTCTCTGCATCTAATGAGATTAGCATTATCATGTGGTTTTTGCCTATCAATTTGTTTATATGGTGGTTTACATTTATCGGTTTATATATGTTGAATCTTCCCTGATTTCTGTGATGAAGCCTACTTAATCATGTTGGATGATCTTTTTGGTGTGTTCTTGGATTCCGTTTGCAAGTTGTCTTTTTTTTTTTTGAGATTTTTTTTTTAATCTGTGCTCATAAAGGAAATTAGTTTGTAAGTCTCTTTGTTGGATATTTATATGGTTTGAGCATCAGGCTCACTGTGGCCTCATGAAATGAACTGAGCATTTCTATTTCTTCTATTTCTATTTTGTGGAATAATTTGAGAGGTATGAGCATTAACTCTTCTTTGAAAGTCTGGTAGAATTCTGCACTGAAACAATCTGGCCCCGGGCTTGTTTTCCCTTTTGGTTAGTAGACTTTTATTTACTACTTCTGTTTCACTAGAGATTGCAGATAGGTTTAAATTGCTTATCTAATCTTGAATTTACTTTGGTAGTAATATGGGTAGAGAAAATGATCCCTTTCTTTTAGATTTTCCAATTTGGTGGAGGACAAGATTTAAAAATATGTCTTTATGATTCTGTGGATTTCCCTAGTGTCTATAGTTATGTCTTCCTTTTCATTTCTAATTTTCTTACTTTAGATATTCTCTCTCTGCCTTGTATAAGTGTCAATATTATCAATTTTATTGATTTTTCTCAAAGAACCAATTCATTTCATTGATACTTTTACTGTTTTTTTCAACTTTATTGATTTCCTCCTTGAGTTTGATTGTTTCTCGCTGTGTACTGCTCTTATGTGAGAATTTTTTTTTGTCCTAGGGCTTTCAGGTATGCTGTTAAGTTACTAGTATGAGATCTTTCCTTTTTTTTAAATATAGGCACTTAGTGCTTGAACTTGTCTATTAAAATCACCTTCATTGTGTTCTATAAGTTTTAGTATGTCATGTAGTCATTTTCATTTAATTCTAGAAAGGCTTTAATTTCTCAATTTCTGTCTTGACCCATTTTTGATTTAGTAAAGAGTTGCTCAGTTTCCATGAATTTGTAAGCTTTCTGTTGTCTCTGTTGTTGATATCCAGCTTCAATCTGAGGTTGACAGATAGGATAAAGGATTTATTTCAATTTTCTTGCATCCATTGAGACTTGCTTTGTGTATGAATATGAGGCTAATTTTGGAGAAAGTTCCATAAGGTGCTAGGAAGAAGGTATATGCTTTTGTGTTTTCATGAAATGTTCTGTAAATACGTTAGGTCCATTTGGCTTATGACATCAGTTTGCTCCAGCATTTTCTGTTTAGTTTTTGTCTGGATGACTTATCTGTTGGTGAGAGTAGGGTATTGATGTCTCCCACTATCAGTGTGTAAGGGTCAATATGTGATTAAAGCTGTAATTGTGTTTATTTTGTGAACTTGGGTGGCCTTGGGTTGGGTGCACAGATGTTAAGAATTGCAGTGTCTTTTTGGTGGATTTTTCCTTGATGAAGATGTATTGTCCTTCCATATATTTCTGATTAGTTTTGGTTTGATGTCTGTTTTGTCAGGTATTAAAATGGCTACACCATCTTTCTTCTTAGGTCCATTTGCTTAGAATATCTTTTTCTATTCTTTTACCCTGAGATGATATATATGTCTCTCCTTGATGTTAGTGTGTGTTTCTTGGATACAGCGGAAAGAACAGATCCTGTTTTTGTATCCATTCTGTGAATGTCTTTTTATGGGGGAACTGAGATCATTGATATTGAAAGATATTAGTGAGTAGTATTTGCTGATTCCTGTTATTTTGTTGTTGTTGTTGCTGTGATGGTGATTGTTGTTGTTGTTGTTGTTGTTGTTGTGGTGGTGGTGGTGGTGGTGGTGGTGGTGGTGGTGGTGGTGGTGGTTGTGGTGGTTGTCATGGTCATGGTGGCAAATGCATGCGTGTGCGTGTGTGTGTGTGTGTGTGTGTGTGTGTGTGTGTGTGTGTTTCCTCTTTTGACTTTCTAGTCTGGGCTTATTATTCATTGTGTTGTCTTGGGCATGGTTAACATCTTTAGGTTTGAGTTTTCCTTTCAGTGCCTTCTTAGAGCTGGATTTATGGATAGATTTTGGTTAAATATGGTTTTATTGTGGGATGGAACATTATTTTCTTCATCTATTATGATTGAAAGTGTTGCTTTATATCATGGGCTGGGCTGTACTTTTGTGTTCTCTTAGAGGTTGCTGGACATCTGTTCAGGCCCCTGTGACTTTTAGAGTCTCCATTGAGAAGTCAGGTGTATTCTCTTAGGTCTGTCTTTATATGTTACTTAGTCTTTCCCCTTGCAGCTTTTATTATTCTTTTTTTGTTCTGTATGTTTAGTGTTGGTTATCATGTGCTGAAGAGAATTTCTCTTCTGGTCCAGTTTATTTGGTGTTCTGTATTCTTCTTTTACCTTGATAGGCATCACCCTCTTTAAGTTATAGAATGTTTCTTTCATGATTTTCTTGAAAATATTTTCCATTTCTTTGACAGGAGTTTCTTCTCCTTCATCTATTCTTTTTATTCTTAGATTTGGTCTTTTCATAATGTCTCAGATTTCCCGGATGTTTGGTGCTAGAATTCTTTTTTTTAAGATTTAATGTTTTCTTTGATTGAGGTATCCCTTTCTTCTGTCATGTCTTCTTGATTTGGGAGGACTGTAATTCTAGGTGCTGATTTCTGGTCTTACCTTTGTTGTGTGGGACTTCCTCCCTACTTGGTTCCTGTTGCCCTCTTTGGTTTTAAGGAGTGTGTGTTGCTTGGTAGGACGTTCTTCTGTGATCCTGCCAGGTGTGGCCACTGGAAGTTCAAGTTAGAATGTGTTTCTAGGTGTTGGGAGCTGACACTTAGGAATAAGGGTGAGCTAGAAGGCCAAAATGGGTCCACAGAAGGATGAAAGCAGAGTGTTCCACCAGGAAATGCTTAGTGTTCTAGGAATGGGAGCAGAGAATGAGGAAGGGCCACCACATGCAATCTACTATAGATCTGGGGATGAGGTTGGGGGACTGGATTTGAGGAAGAATGATCTGAATGTCGCCTACCTACTTTGCTGGCCTGCTTTCTTCTCAGGCAGGTTTGGCTGTCAGGGTCCCAAGGAATGCTTGCTGGAGTTGGGGGCTAGGACAATGAGATGAGTGGTGATAAGGCTGGAGGAGATCTGAGTCATCAGCAGGAGATGGGTAGACAGCAAGAGGAGGCTGGAGCAAGTGATCTGCTATCGAATCTGGGGTGAGAGTGGGGGATAGGATTTGTAGGAGAGGAGGTTGAGAGGAAGATTTGCAGTTAGCCTACCTGCTTCCCTGCTCTGGCCTGGGGGTTACCATGGAATTACATGATTTTGTTATTATGTACTTCCGAATATTTCTAAATAAAATTGAAATCAAGTTGTTTAAACCAATTTATGAACTGCTTAAAAAGTTTAGCAGTATACCGTGTATTCCTTTAAAACTCCTTAGTAGTTGTCTAAAACTTTATTTTTAAAAGCTGATTATTTGGCTCCCCGATTTTAAAAATCATATTTTGATTGCCAGATATTCATACTTTTCAAACTTCTTAATAATTATGTTAATGTATCATTCCAGTAAAAATTTTTTACCCATCTATTTTTGTGAATTATTAGTCAAAGTTCTATATAGTAACAGATTTAATAGAATGAATCTCGTTATCTATATATAGAATGGAGATTTATTAGAATGCCTTACAGGCTGCAGGCCAGCTAATCAAACGATGGCTGACTGTGAATGGAAAGTCCAAAAATCCACTAGTTGTTCAGTCCACAAGGCTGGGCGTCTCAGCTGGTCATTAATATATGCTGGAATCCCAGAGAAATAGGCTCTAATGCTAGTGAAGGAATGCATTTGATAGCAAGGTGAGGGCAAGCAGACAAAGAGCAAAAGCTGCATTCTTCCATGTCCTTACACAGGCTTCCAGCAAAAAGTATGGCCCAGACTAAAGGGATGGATGTCTTCCTACATCAAGACCTAAATTGAAGGCATGTGTCTTCAAGAGCTGGATAATAAGTGGATCTTCCTACTTCAGATTAAGCAAAAAAAATTCTTCACTGGTGTGCCCATTTTTAGATTTCAGTTGATTCCAAATGTCATCAACGTGACAACCAAGAATAGCCATCTCAGTGTAGAATTCTTTTGTATACAAACTCAGGAATGCTCAAAGCTCATTAATAATGTTTTTAAAAATACACTCTATTTCCCAAGAAACAAACAAGCCATCTAGACTCACAAAATATGGGGTAATGTAGAGGCTAAAAGCCACCAAAGGTGCAGCTCTTTTATCTTTTTCCTATTTATTTGCCCTATATATTTAAACTTGAGGGGGTTATTGTTGCAATATGACTACCATTGCTCCAAACATCACACTTGTCCTCAAGGCAGGGCACAACTTCAGCAGATTTCCAATAACATCTTATTGGCCAGATGTTTGACATCTGCCCATTTTAGATACAGAGAAGTCTAGGAAAAGCTCTTTAAACCACCATATTGGTTTTGGCCGATGAGAAAGAAGTACAAAATGATGTTAGTCTGTTATCTGGCAGTGTCTGTCAGAATGTCTATGTTGTAAAATAAGAATTTCCGTCCTTAATAAGCAGTCCTAGAAAAAAATAACTTTAGAACTGTATTTTTCCTCTGCTATAAAATACAAGTTCATTATAAACTTAAACAAAAGCAACCAAAAATCCTCAGAAAATCATGAAAAAGAAAGTAAAATAATGCAATGTGTGTGTGTGTGTGTGTGTGTGTGTGTGTGTGTGTGTGTGTGTGTTTGTGTGTAACATATATAATCTTGGTCCTATAATGACTCAGCAACCATATATGAAGACAAAATTATAGGTTACTGTAATAAACCCTAATATTAGTACTGATAATCCCTAAATGAATAGCTAAAATACCCTCAGGTTCATTGCAAACAATTTTCTCTAGATTTGTACCAGAGTAAACTTTGTCTACACCACTCAGTTAATTGACCAACAAACAGGAAGGCATGCACTCAATATGTAACATTCTATGTGTAGTGATACAGCATAATAAAAAGTAATATGGTAAAAAATAAATAAAAATAGATGAAAAGAATCTTAGAAACGGTGGCTCTGGAGTCATGTTTTAAAGTCGATTTATAATTTTCCATACGGACTAGGGAGGTTTCAATAATAGAAATGAATGTTTGAGGTTGAGAAAACAGTATGTAGTAAGTATAGGGGGGAAAGACTAGAGAACACATGCTTGAAACTTCAAGGAACGAGGGATTAGCAGACAGTAAAATTCTAATGATGGAGGCTTAGTATGAGAAAAAGCTGGAAAAGTAGATGATGACCAGGACATTTAAAGCCTTGCAATATATAGATGAGAATGGTCTTTCTCTTCCACCCTCTGCTCACAAGGAGGCCTGAAATGAAGCTAGAAGTGTCTCTATCATAGAGGTTACTGTGTTGGTAAGAAGTTTTGCAGATTCACAGAAGAAATGCCTCAAGGCTTAGGAGTGAAGGACTTGGCAAGGGAGGACCTAAAGAGAGGAGGCAAGCAGGGAAAGGCAGACATTTGGCCAAAGTGAATAAAAGCTAAAATCTGGTAGCCTGAGTAGAACAGGATGTAAAGCCATTTCCAGTTCCCTGCAAAACCCTCGTCTTCCTGTGTATTACAATAGGGTTTGTAGCATGAATCTTAAAAGTTCTTATTAATAAGATCAAACCCGAGGCCAGTTATTGGGGTGAAGCTGAAAGATCAGACAGACAGAACAAGCCACAGCTACCTCACCTCGCCGGATCCTCAGCTGGTCTTGTTTCCTCAGACTGGATGCCTCTCAGCTGAACTGCTACTAGAAGCCTGAAAGCTTAACCAGCCAAATGCTTAACCAGCCAAATGCCTCGAGTTTCTGGTCCTCACACCTTATATACCTTTCTGCTTTCTACTACCACTCCCTGGGATTAAAGGCTGGCTTTCTGGGATTAAAGGCGTGTGTCACCACGCTTGGCTGTATCCTTGAACACATGGATTTCTGCCTCTGGAATGCTAGGATTAAAGGCGTGTGCTACCACTGCCTATCCTCATGTTTAATATTGTGGCTGCTCTGTCTCTGACCCCAGATAAGTTTATTAGCATGCACAATATCTGGGGGAATACAATAACACAAGGGTTATCCCAAAGAAAGTCAGATTCACAGAGGTGTTGGCTTCACAATCTCAGAGACTGAACTATTTCTAGCTGTAAGATTTAAAGAACACTAACTTTTCTCAATTTTGTCATATATAACAGGAAAGTAAAAACATTCCATATTTCACAAGTTGATGATAGGAGTAAATATGTGTGAGGCATATAGATTAGACCATCAGACTTTCTGGAAATTTCTAGACAAAAAGTAAATACTTTCAACTTCTTAAGTCATGTGGTCTCCATATAAACTCTACAACCTGCTTTTATATAAGGGAAAACAGCCATAGAGAACACAAAAACGTGTTTTTTTTTGTTTTTTTTGTTTTTTTTTGTGTGTGTGTGTGTTACAATGGGTCAGATTTAGCCTGTAGCCATGCTTTGAGGGTCTATGGTTTAGAGCACTAATATATATGATTCCTATATATTGCATGTTATTTTTATTTTCATCAAAAAATTCTTACTTGGTTTTTGAATAGGGTCTCACTATGCAATTGAAGCTGTTGTCAACTCACAATCTTCCTGCCTGGGCCTCTGGACTATTGGGAATGTAGGCTAGTGACTGACTATAAGATTATTAAGTTACTCTTATTATTAATAACCAATCATCGTATCCTTCCAGATTCTATTTGATAATTAGCAAACAGTAAAACTTCAACATTAATACTCTGATTTTCTAAAGTCAAGGTTTTAGTAAAGATGTTATATCATATTAGGATTGAATATAAAACTTACTTTTAGTGATTAGTCTTGCTTATACACACCTGCATGCATGCATGGACTCATGCAGATATACCCCTGTAGTGGATTTTTGCGATTCTTTCTGCTGCAAGTTTTTATAATCTCAAATGTTCACCATGAAAATTTGGGGTTAAACCTCTTTCATAGGACACAGTGCTTTGCACAGACTGCACATGGGTGAGAGTCAGTTTTTAACAAGACTGGTTCTTAACACCATCCTCACAGTCATACTTGTTACTATTATTCAGAGAATTCCCATTTCTCAAAGAGAGCACCCAGGTGCCAGGAGCTGGTTCTGCCAGCATCTTGGCATCTTTCCCAGGGACCCATCTGCTTCTACTGCTCAGTCAAGGTCCAACAGTTCAGAACATATGGCTGGGACTTCTTATCTTGGAAAGTTGCTGCTGGAAACTCCTTGAGAGCACACATTTGATGTCAGTAGTAAGTTGGCCCAAGAAGTATGTGTAACAGGCCCCAGACCTAACTCCATGATAGAGGAACCATTCTGACCTTAAAATCCAATGCATATGCTCCAGCATCTGCCAAAATGAAAGCAAAGACCTAATCCATCAAAGACCTAGACCATAGTTTCAGTATGTCCATAAATACACTAACCTTGCTTTTCAGATTCTGTAGTCCTGCGTCTTGTTAACTGGTGGGACAATCAGGATGTGATTTTTATGCATAAAAGACAAAGGGCTGTAAGCGATTTGGGCAGGCTCTCCATGCATCTTCTGGCTGGTAATAAAGACTTTCTTTTCGGCTTTAAGAGTCTCTGTGTGGTGGTCTCTGGTGGGCTTACCTCACAACTCTTTCTATATATGAAAACCGAAGTCTTATGGGAAATTACTCAAGATCTTAAATAATATGAACATTTCCATTTTTCATTATTTATGTGCCAAGAGTCCACAGAAATTATATATGCTAGAATGATATTCTCTATATGCAGTGTAGGATTTTGTCTCGTGAAGTTTGAAGGTTATGTTTCAATGGATCCTGGCATGAAGTGTCAGAATTAAAAACTGATCTGAAAGTCTTCTGACTGTCACAGAAGAACTCTTTAGACTGGTATTTACTTAACTAGTTCATCCCATTTTGCAAGCACTTGAGATAAAAGTGTACTATATTTTGGGATACCAAACGGTCTGAAAATTTATGTTTCAAAATTAAATCTGGGTGTAAACATAACTAGACAAAAAATTCTTCATGAGATTTATAGATTGGTTCAAAGCACATAAATGGTTTTCATCTAAAGTTATATATTTTCAGCAATCAGACACATTTTCATCAGATTGTTAGTTTCCACATTACCACAGACCTTCCAAAAACTGGTTTTCTGGAGGGTGACCTAATAAGACAAGTATGGTTCTCATTCTCACATAGCTTACCATGTAATGGGAGGAAATTAAGACTCAGCAGAGTCTGACAGCATCCTCCCATAGTTTACCAGTGGAGAGTTAATAAGATATACTGAGTTATAGGCAAAGCTGAAGAAGCCAGTAGCAAGAGGGAGCACCTGAGAACTGGCAATGGAGAAGAGCTGTCCTTATCCCTGAGACTGGTGAGGCAAGAGCCTTGGTGTCTTGAAAGAACGTTGCTTAACAAGGCCTAAGGTTGCAAAAGCCAGAGTCACAAAGGGAAAAGCCACAATCAACAGAAAGAAAGAAAAAAGAAAGGAGCATGGGAAGTGAATTGCCCTGCTTTCTTTTTTTTTTCTAGTAATTTATTCCCTTTATTAAAAATAGATTTTTTTCTTCAACATATTCTGATTACAATTTCCCCTTCCACTACTCCTCCCAGTCTCCCCCACACATACTTCCTCTCCAAACTGGATCAATTCCCTTTCTGTCTCTAATTAGAAAACAAACAGACTTCTAAAGGATAAAATAAAAAGATAAAAATGAACAAAATGGAATTATACAAAACAAACAGAAAGAAAAGAGCCTAAGAGAAGGCACAAGAAACAGATTCATTTGTTCACACAATAAGAAATCCAATAAAAACACTAAACTGGAAGCCATAATATATATGCAAAAGACCTGGTGCACATGTGTGCTGTCTCAGTCTCTAGAGTTCCTATGAACTTTACTCATGTTGATTTAGAGGGCCTTGTTTGATTGGTGTCCTCCCTAGTCTGCCACTTTTTGCCTTTCTTTCACAAAGTTCCCTGAGCCATGAGGGGAAGTATTTGATGGAGACACTCCATGAAGGGCTGAGTGTTCAAGGTCTCTCACTGTTTGCATCATGTCTGGCTCAAGGCTATTTGGTCCCATCTGCTGCAGGAGAAAGCTTTTCTGATAATGGCTGAGCAAGGAACTGATCTACAAGTATAGCAGAATGTCATTAGGAATCATTTTATTACTACTCTTTCTGTTGTTGTTGGTTTTTCTTAAACAGTAGTATTTGGTTTTACCCTAGGTCCCTGAGAAACCCAGTCTTAAGCTCTTGTTCACCTAAGAAATGTGGGGTATGGGTTCCATCTTTGGAGTGGGCCTTAAGTGAAATCAGATATTGGTTGGTGACTACCACAGGTTTTGTGCTATCATTGCCCTAGCACGTCTTTCAGCCAGGGCACCACTGTAGAGCAAAGGATTTGTGAATGGGTTTGTGTTTATAGTATTCTTAGTAGCAAGAACACTACCTTTCTGTACCAAAGATGAAAGAACATACAGGGGAAGGCTCTCTGTAGACACCAGCTTGACTTCTTCATGTTCAATGAGTTGTGTAGCTGTTGTTTTCATCAATAGAGTCCTGTCATCAGTTTGTGGAGAGCAACCTATAGTCCTGGCAACAGCATGGGTTGTTTGAGGCTTCTCATGGGACCCCTTTGGCCAAGAACTCCTAAAGGTGACTCAGTTTCTATACTGGAAGCTTCATTTGGTGACAAAAGATGTTTAGTTGGGGTTCTATCTCCTCATTATTTGGTGATTTCATTTAAATTGTCTTCATATATGTATACATTTTAGAAAGCTTCTACTGTTTTACGTTTGTGTACTACCCCTCAAATGGCCCTTAATTTTAGCTGTCTCTCCTCATATTCCTTCCTCCATCCCCCATTTCTTCCCCCTCCCGACTTGATCCTTCCTTCCAGACCATCTTCCTATAATAATCTATTCTATTTCCCTTCACTAGGGAGATCTATCTGTCCCCTTCAGTTCCTTGCTCTTTACCTAAACTCTGTTGTTCTATGAATTGTAGCTAGCCTATCATTGGTTTATGAGCTAATATCCAAATATGAGCGAATACATACCACATTTGTCTTTCTGAGTCTGGCTTACCTCACTCAGAAGAATTTTTTTCTAATTCCACCCATTTAACTGCAAATTTCATGTTTTAATGTTTTTAATGGTTGAATAATACTCTTTTGTGTAAATGTACCACAGGTTCTTTATTCATTCTTTTGTTGAGGGGTATCAAGGTTGATTCCCATTTCTGACTATTCAAAATAGTCAGAAATATTTTGAATAGCTAAAAATTGGCTATTATAAGCATAGTTGAGCAAGTATCTTTAGTTATTATAAACATGGTTGAGCAAGTTCTCTGTGGTAGGAAGAAGAACTCCTTGGGTATATGTCCAAGAGTGGTACAGCTGGATCTTGAGGTAGATCGACTTCCATCTTCCTGACCAACTGCCAGACTGATTTCCATAGTGGCTGTAAAAGTTTTCAGTCTCATCAGAAATAGATGAGTGTTCCACTTAATCCACATACTTGCCAGCATGCGCTATCACTTGTTTCATGGATTTTAGCCTTTGTGATGGATATAAGACAAAAATCTCAAAGTAGGTTTGATTTGTATTTCCCTAATGGCTAAGGATGATGAACATTTCTTTAAGTGCTTCTCAGCCACTTGAGTTTTCTTTTTTGAGAATTCTCTCTTTAAATCTGTACACCATATTTAATTGGGTTATTTGTTTTTTTGGTACCAAGTTTCTTGAGTTCTTTTTTAATATGAGCCCTCTACCAAGATGCATAATTGGTAAAAAAAAAAATCTTTTCACATTGTGTCAGCTGCTACTTTGTCCAATTGACAGTGTTCTTTACTGTGCAGAAGCTTTTCAGCCTAATTGTTGATCTTAGTGCCTGTGCTAATGGTGTTCTGTTTAGAAAGTCTTTTCTTGTGACAGTGAGTTCAAGGCTATTCTCCACTTACTGTTCTACAAGTTTCTGTGTATCTGGTGTTGTTATGAAGTTTTAGAGCCATGTGGAGTTGAGTTTTGTACGGGATGATAAGTATGAATCTATTTAGGTTATTCTACATGCATTCACCATTTTTTTTTTTTTAAAATCAGCACCATTTGTTGAAGACGCTGTCTTTTTTTTTTTTTTCCCTAATGTGTGTTTCTGGCTTCTTTATAAAAAACACCAAGTATCCATAGGTGTGTGGATTTATGTCTGGATCTTCAATTTGGTTTCACTGATCAGTATGTCTGATTTTATGCCATTACCATGTTGCTTTTATTACTCAGGTTTTGTAGTACAACTTGAAATCAAGGATAGTAATACCACCCTCAGTTCCTTTGTTACTCAAGATTATTTTAGCTACCCTGGGTTTTTTTCTGTTTCCATATAAAGCTGAAAATCATCTGTTCAAGATCTGTGAAGAATTGTGTTGAATTTTTTATGGACATTGCATTGAATCTATAGATTGATTTTGGTAAAATGGCCATTTTTACTATATTAATCCTACTGATCCATGCACATGGGAGATATTTCTATCTTCTAATATCTTCTTAAATGCCTTAAAGTTTTTATTATACAAGTCTTTCTCTTGGATGCTTAGAGGTACCCCATGATACTTTATATTAATTGAGGTTATTATAAGAGATGTTGTTTGCCTGTTTCCTTTTTTATTCTATTTGTTTTTTGTATATAGGGAAGCTATATATTTTTGTGAGTTAATTTTATATCCGGCTACTTCACTGAAAATGTTTATCACCTGTAAGAGTTCACCAGTGGAATTTTTAGGTTCACTTGTATGTACTGGACTATCATCTACAAATAAAATAGTACTTCGAATTCTTCCTTTCCAATTTGTATCCCCTTCAGTTGTCTTATTTCTCTAGCTAAGATGTCAAGTATTATATTAAATAGATATGGAAAGAGTGCTCTTGATTTTAGTGGAACTTCTTTGAATATCTCTCCATTGAAGTTAATTTTGGCTATGGACTTGCTGCAGACTACCTTTATTATATTGAAGTGTGTCTCTTGTATCCCTAATCTCTCCAGGACATTTATCATGAAGGGATATTGGATTTTGTCAAAGTCCTTTTCTGCATCTAATGAGATGATCTGCAGATGAATTCCTAAACAGTCTTTTTAAATAAAAAAACATGGAGCCAAATATAGGTGTGAAAGCCAAATCAGGGAAGTAGGGAAAGCCACCAGGCAAAATTACCTCACCAACTCTGCAGCTTCCAAATGCGAGTTACTTTCTGTCTACCCACGCCTTTATTGCCCTGTTGTTCTGCCCTCTCATTGGCTCTCTTAGCCCAGCTACCTCATTTCCTCTTTCTACACAGCTCTGTCACTTTCTGTCTTTCTGTACAGATCTCCAGGTCTCTGTAGTTGGTACTAGGATTAAAGGCGTGTGTCACCACGCGTGGCTCTGTTCCCTAGTGTGACCTTGAATACACAGAGACCCTGCCTGCTAAGTGATAGGATTAAGGGAGTGGGCTACCACTGCCCGACTTCTTTGTTTACTTAAAATGGCTTGCTATTTCCTCTGATCTCCAGGCAAACTTTATTAAAGCACAAATAAAATATCACCACAGTGACCATGTGTTTTGTTTGTTTATGTGGTGGATTATATTTATCAACTGTGTGTTGAATCATCTCTGAATCTCTGGGATGAAGACTATTTGATCATGTTGGATGACCCTTTTGATGTGTTCTTGGATTCTATTTGCAAGTATTTTATTGTGAACTTTTAGATCTATGTTCATGGGGGAAATGGGTCTGTAATTCTTTTTCTTTGTTAGGTCTTTAGATGGTTTAGTTATCAAGGTAAGTATAGCCTCATAAACATATTGAGCAATGGTCCTTCTCTTTCTATTTTGTAGAATAATTTCAGGAGTATTGGTATTAACTCCTCTTTGAAAGTCTGGTAGAATTCTGTACTAAAATCATCTGGCCCTGTTTTGTTTTTCTTGTTTTTTTTTTTTTTTTTGGTTTGGAGACTTTTAATTACTGCTTCTATTTCATTTGGTGTTATACATTTGTTCAAATTTCTTATCTGATCTTGATTTAACTTTGTGAGTTGGTTTGTATTGTATTCATTTTCCAATTTGATTAAGTACAAGTTTTTAATGTATGATCTTATGATTCTGTGTATTTCCCCAGTGCCTATTGTTATGTCTTCCTCTCATTTTTTTTTAACTTGGATATTTTATTTTGGCCTATTAGTTAATTTGAATAAAGGCTTGCCAATCATTATTTTCTCAAAGAACCAACTCTTTGTTTCATTGATTATTTGTATTTTTTTTGTTCCTATTCTATGCACTTTAGCCCTGAGTTTGATTATTCTTTTTGTATGTGACTTATTCTCTTTTTTTCTAGAGTTTTCGGTTGTTCTCTGAAGTTACCAATTTGAGAGCTCTTCAATATTTTTAATGTAGGCACTTAGTGCTATGAACTTGCCTCTTAAAACCACCTTCATTGTGTCCTATAAGTTTGGGTATGTTGTGTATTCATTTCACTCAGTTGTAGAAAATCTTTAATTTCTTCCTTAATTTGTATATTTGACCCAGTTTTCATTTGGTAGTGAGTTGTTCAGTTTCCATGAGTTTGTGAGCTTTCTGTTTTTTCTGTTTTTGTTGAAATCCAGCGATGTAGACGAATCTTAAAATGTCTTATTAATAAAAACAAACCTAGAGCCAGGTATTGGGGTGAACGCTGAAAGCTCAGAGAAACAGAACAAACCACAGCTAACCTCGCCTCACCAACTTCTCAGCCGATCCTGTTTCCTCAAACTGGAAGCCTCTCAGTCCACATCTGGACTGGATCTCAGCAGAACTGCTGCTGAAAAGACTAAAAGCTAAAAAGCTTCTAGTTCCTGGTCCTCATGCCTTATATACCTTTCTGCTTCCTGCCATCACTTCCAGGGATTAAAGGCATGTGTCTTTCCCAAGCAAGACATGAGATCTCAAGTCCTGGGATTAAAGGTATGTGCCACTATGCCTGGCCCTATTTCCAGTGTAGCCTTGAACTCACAGAGATCCGGATGGATCTCTGCCTCCAGAATTCTAGGATTAAAAGTGTGTTTACAACCATTTTCTGACCTCTATGTCTATCTATCTAGTAACTGTTCTGTTCTCTGACC
The DNA here is from genome assembly GCA_902168415.1 of Peromyscus melanophrys. Classification (NCBI taxonomy): domain Eukaryota; kingdom Metazoa; phylum Chordata; class Mammalia; order Rodentia; family Cricetidae; genus Peromyscus; species Peromyscus melanophrys. Next base: position 11,852 of record CABHPR010124602.1, on the reverse strand, counting down.
CCAGATAAGTTTATTGGGGTGCACAATATACTGGGGGACACAATATCATAAAATATCACCACACAGCTTTAAGTCACAGTGGTCAGATTGGATGCAGGGTGATATTTCAATGTTCTTGTATCAGTTGAGACTTGCTTTGTATTTGAGTATGGGGTCAAATTTGGAGAATGTTCCATGAGGTGCTGAAAAGAAGGAATATGCTTTTATGTTTTTGGTGAAATATTCTGTAAATATGTTAGATCCTTTTGGTTTATGACTTTAGTTAGCTCCAGCATTTCTCTGTTTAGCTTTTGTCTGGATGACCTATCTATTGGTAAGAGTGGGATATTGATGTCTCCCACTATCAGTGTGTGAGGGTCAATATGTGATTAAAGTTGTAATCATGTTTATTTTATGAACTTGGGAGCCCTTGTGTTTGGCACATAGATATTAAGAATTACAATGTCCTCTTGGTGGATTATTCCTTTGAGGAGGATGCAATGTCCTTTGTTTCTTCTGATTAGTTTTCAGTTGAAATATGCTTTGCCAGATATTAGAATGTCTACATGAGCTTGCTTCTTAGGTCCATTTGCTTTGTATATCTTTTCCCATCCTTTTACCCAGAGTTAATGTTTATCCTTAATATAGATAAGTTAGATATTGCTTAAATTAGGTTTTGTCATAGAATAGCCTTTTTTCTCCACCTATTCTTATGTAAGGTATTGTCAGGTATAGTAATCTACTCTGTCATCTTTAGTCTTTTGAGTCTGTAGAACATCTTTCTAGGTCCTGCTGGACTTTAGAGTCTCTGCTGAGAAGTCAAAGGTTATTCTTATAGGTCTTTCTTTGTATGTTACTTGGTCTTTTCCCCTTGTAGTTTTAAGTATTCTTTCTTTGGTCTGTATGCTTTATGTTTTGATTATTATGTGTCAAGAGGATTTTTTTATTTTGTGTTTCTGTCCATTTGATGCTGTATATGCTTCTTGTGCATTAAAAGGCACCTTCTTCAGATTTGGAATTTTCTTTGTTTCTATGATTTTGTTGAAAATATTCCCATGGTTTTCCCTGTATTTCTTCTCCCCTTTCTATTCTTATTATTCTTAGATTTGTTTTTTTTTTTTCATAGTGTTCCAGATTTCCTGAAATTTTGGTTCCTGAATTTATTTAGATTTAATATTTTCTTTGACCAAGGTATTCTTTTCTTCTATCTTGTCTTTAATGCCTGAGAATCTCTCTTCTATCTCTTGTATTTTGTTGATGATGCTTGCCTATGAGTTTCTTGTTTGAGACCTAAATTTTTCATTTCCAGATTTCCCTCAATTTGGGCTTTTTTTAAAAAAATCGATTCTATTTCCACTTTCAGATCTTAAATGGCAGTTTTATTCATTTTCTCCCACTGTTTGTTTTTTCCTAGATTTTGATTTATTCATTTCCGCTTAGGAGTTTTGCCATATTTATAAAGGCCATTTTAAGGTCTTGTCCTTGTACTTCAGCTATGGTGCAATACTCAGGGCCTGCTGTGATAGAATTGCAGGGCTCTCATGGAGACATATTGTCTTGGCTGTTATTGATTGTGTTTTTACATTGGTGTCTAGGCATCTGGTTTAGGACGATTGTAATTCTTGGTGCTGCCATCTGGTCTTTTTGTGTGGGACTTCCTGTTACCCTCTCTGATTCTTAGGAGAGTTGTGGTGGCTGTGTTTTGTCTGAAAGGAGACTCTTGTATGATCCTGATTGGTGTTGACCTGGAGTTCCAGGTCAAATGTGTTTCTAGGTGTTGGGAAATGACACTTAGGGATAGGGGTGGGTTGGGAGGGGGGATTTAAGGGGTCCAAAGGAGGGAGGAAAGCAGAGTGCTTCACAAGGACATGCTTAGTCCCCTGTGAATGGGGGCAGAGAATGAGAAGCAGAAGCAGGTGGTCTGCTTCAGAACTGGAGATGTGACTGTAGGATTTGGCTTGGAGGAATGGAAGAAGAAGTGAAGATCTGCAGTTAGCTTACCTGCTTAGCTGTCCAGAGTAGTCTATGGGTTCCCAGGAAATGACTTTTGGAGTTTGGGGCTGGGATAAAGCATTGAGTCAGGGGAAGGGAGTCAGGAGGGGAAGTTCTGTGTGATCTACTGGAGGAGGGGGCAAGTGGGGGAAGGGAGGTTGCATCAAGTGGTCTGTTACAGAGCTAGGTGATAAAACTAGGTGACTGGCTTTGGAGGAGCTGAGGGAGAGGTGAAGATCTTCAGTGAGCATACCTCTTACTCTGCCTGGAGTAGTCTATGGGTTCCCAGGGATTGCCTGCTGGAGATGGGGGCTGGGATAAAGCAATGAATTGGGGGAAGATAGTTAGGAGGGGAAGATCTGTGTGAGCCACTGGAGATGGGGGAAGGGGAGGGGAGAAAGAGGTAGGGAGAAAGAGGAAAAGGAGACCTTGATAGGTGGTCTGCTGCAGAACTTGGGATGAGACTGGGGGGTTGGAGTTGGAGAAGGTGAAGATGGGCAAATATCTGCAATTAGCCTTCCTGTTTTCATTGCTTGAGTCCTGCCCTGCTTTCAAAACCTTTGTATGGCTACCCTTGGTAAAATTTCACCAACCCATGTATAAAAGGCTTGTATTATGTAGTTTTTATAGTTAAGAATCCAGATTATGGATGAAAATAGTGGAAAATGGTTCATTTGGCAGATGTGAGTTAGTAACAGCAAATAAAGAAATAATTATCTAGTGAATAACATTTCCCCAAAGTCTATTACCTACAAAGAATACATGGTAGATCCTCAGTACACTCTTGCCTAATCAAAAATGGTAGGATGAAGGTATGTAAGACTCGGGGAGCAGCTATGCATGCATGGGCTTATACCCCTTCTCTATTCCTCTTTAACTGTGAGTTATTGACAATTTCTTTAAATGGCTTCTCCGTGAGACTAGAGTAGCAATGCCTTACTTTTAGGGTCTTTGTAAAAACAATAAGTATTTTAAATGCCTAGTATGTAGGAAGCTTTCAAATACTATTATGTTCTTTCCTTCATTCTTTTATACTCTTCCAGCATTATTACTATAATAATTCCAAGAATTTATAACTCAGCAAGCACAAAATTCAATGTTGAACCTCACTGGCAAATATTTTAACAAAATGGTTTTTAAAATGCCTCAAAATGAGAGCAAAAGTAAAATAATGTTGGTCTTAGAAAAGATTAAGGAACCCAACTAAGGATTAATGCCATCTGAAATTCTACTCCCTAAAATAACTTTTTGGCTTCTACATAAGAACATTTTGAGACAATCTTTTTAAAATGTACAATTTACCATCCCCAGGGTGATCAATGTGCTTCTAATCTCTTCCCTCACACAACTCCCATTCTGCAAAGTCATCGTCCAAAGCCAGAATTGACATTCTATTTCCCTCTTCTAAAACAAACACCCATATGCCTCTAGCACAAGGTTTGAATTCCCTACCAAATCAGCCAAAGGTGTTTATCAAACGCCAAAGTCTACCTTTAATTCATCCTCTAAGCACTCTATATGCCACAGAACAGCATCTCTTCCCAACACACATTTTAGAGTCTCTGCTCCTCATTCTGATTCCTTCTGATATTTGCTTCCTTTTTGGCCAGGTAAAATAGAGTTCATCATTCAGATACTGGGCCCAATATTTGTCTTGTATTCTTGGAGACACAAGTGTCTCTCACCTTTCTCTACCCTGAGCACTTTACTACAATTCTTAGTGCTGCCCTGAGTTAAGTGTGTCATATGTCTGACACCCAAGCCAAACTGTGAACTTAAGCTGACGTATAGGCTGCAGCACAGAGAACAGTTAGTATGTGTGTGAATGTATATGACTAGTGCAGGGAAGAATTAATTAATCTTTGCTTCCAAGGCAAAGCAAGTATGATTTTAAATTTGTAGGGTGGGGACTGTATCTACTCTAATAAAAAAGAGCAGAGCATGTTTTGTGTTGGTCAAATACTTCTGGATATCGAGCCTGCCCTAGAGTGTGTTTGAGAAAACCAGATTTTCCTTTTCCCAGTAGCTACCAATTGCAAATTGCATTTTGGTTAGAGGTGGGAACTTGTGTTCACTTCTTCTTCTGTATGGGATTTTGTCTGTGTGGAAACCTGTGTAAAGGGGTAGGGAGGATCTGGGAGAAGTTGGGAGACAGGGAAGAATATAATCAAAATATATTTTATGAAAAAAATTCAAAATAATAATTAATTTAAAAAGAATGCATGTCAAGGCCAGTGTTATTTGAGAATAGATGAGCAAAAGTATTTGCACAACGGAGTAAAGAGACAAGGTATAATTCACAAAAATGAAATGGCAGTTAATGAAAACAAAGCAAGAATTGCTGATCCTCCATTTCCCCATACAGCCACCTTATACTTTAAAAATAGCCTCTCTAGAGGTGAACTAACCACTATTTTTTTTACTAAATGGATCTACTATAAAACTTCCCCATACTTTCATAGCTCTACCCTTATAGATTATTGCAGCTCCAAGATATCACTGGAGAAATCTCTTTTTTCAGTGGGTGATGGTTAACACAAAAATTCACAACTGGTTAAAATACAGAGAATGAGTGACAGTGGAGTGCACAGCCACCATAAGACATCTGTATCAAACCTCACTTCCAGGCTTGGAGGTCATCAAGCAAGATGGGGGGGAATCTAAGAGGTGTCAGACAGGAGCTGATAGAAACAGCGTACACTGAACATAACAGAAGCATTGCACTCATGAACTCACAGCAGGTGGAGTTGTCTGCATAAGATCTCTACAAGATCAAGCCAATCAGCATTCTAGTATGGAATGGGAAGAGATTCGTGGACCTTAGTTCTAACTAAGGAACTATTTACAGTTGATGGCTTCTGAGGAGTAAAAAAAATAACTTTAATTTAAGGTTATGACTCCTAGTAGGATGTGTAGCTGGAAGTTTTCCTGTGTCTTATCCAGTGCTGCAGCCGCTCAGACCCAAGTAAATACACAGAGGCTTATATCAATTGCGAATTGCATGGTCAGGGCCTATGACTTAATTTTCTTGCTAGCTAGTTCCTATAACTAAACTCAGCCCATTTCTATTAATCTATACATCACCACATGTTCCATAGCTTTACGTGTGTGCCATTAGAGGCTGCTCCCTGGGTGGCGGGATGGCATCTCCCCTCTCTGACTTTCTTCTTCCTGTCTTTCTCTTGGATTTCCTGCCTGGCTATAACTTGACTCGTCATAGGCCAGAGCAGCTTCTTTATTAACCAATCATAGCAACTCATATTCACAGCACACAGAAAGACATCCCACAGCACTTCCCCTTTTCTGTCTAATCAAAAAGGACGGTTTTTAACTTTAATGTAGTAAAATTACATATAACAAAACAGTTGTCAAGCAAGAATTACAGTTACAATATCTAGTCTATTTATATTTTGCAAAATTAAAGAAAATATTCTATCCTATATTTGTGAGTCTAAAGTTTTATATTTAATCTGTCTTTTATCACAACTAAGGAAAATTATAATTACCTAGTCTTCAACTACATCAAAGACCCCAGAAAGATTCAATATTACCTAAGCAAACAGGAAGTGCTTTGTAAGCAACTTCCAAAATTCTGGAAATGACAGAGATAGCTGCCTGCCTAGACAGTTATCCAAATTTCCTCTGTAATGTTGGGGCATCCATCTTCAGCCAATAGGCCTAGAGTTTTTAGTCACCTCTCCCTGTGTCCTACAGAATGTCTGGCAGTCTCCTCTATGAAGCAGGAACCTGAAGGATCATCTCACCTTGCAAAGTTCAGTGGTCATCTTCTTATGGATCCTGCATGTCCAGGTTACATAACATCCTGTCAAGCAATCCAGATAAGAGCAGTTCTTGTCCAAATGGGCATTTTGTGCCAAGAAAAAGATAAACTCCATATGAAGTGTCATCGATGTCCATCTTTCTCTTTTAAGTAAATTGGTGCTGCCAGGAGCAGATGTGTCTTACTGTCCAGAAAGTCTAAGTTTTTAAAACATTTTAAATGCCATATTCTATAGGTCTTTGAAGTGTTTGAAGATTATCTACCTAATTGAAATATATCTATGTATACCTCAAAAACTTAACTAACATGACTATAAGTGTGATTATCATAGATGACTAATTATTAATCTATATTTCTTAATTATAAATTACAATTTTAAATGAGCTGCATAAACATAATACCTTAAATAGGAGTAGAAATATATGTACAGTATAACAAAATTAACTTTAAATTTTTACCAATAAACTAAAATCCATAGCAATGTAAAACATTTTAAACAAGTTTTTTGCTCTTTAAAAGTGGATTCAATAATCTACCCTTTTATCCTATTATATCTATATCCTACATTTCTATATCATATCCCCCTTTCTTCTTTTAGAAAGAGATTGACTATGACCAATAACAATTTGCAACCAACAATCTAAACAAAGACAAGCATCCATTATCTATCTTTTGGGAATGTGGATGTGGTGTTCTAGGCTACTTCTTGCTGATTGAGGGTGCTGATAGTCTTTTGGGGACACAAAGAGAATTTTAGGATTATGGTCAAGTCCTGACTAGAGTAGTCTCTGACACTGTATTCTCTGAGCAGTGCCTTGAAGCTGTTCTGGATGTTGGATCATCTGGGCCATGGTGTCACTGGATATTTTTCAGGGAGCCTTGGCTGATCAAACCATATTAGCCTGGAAGCAATCCACAGAGTCTCATCTTCTGTGGAAACAAAAGCAGAGCCTCTTTTTCAAAGCAGCATATCCCCAGACATAAATTTTTAAGTCAAGATACCTTTAAAAAATATATATATATATATACATATATATATATGTTTAACTTAGCAGCTTTTACATTCAAATGTCTTTCTGCAGTTAAAAATCCCAAAGACAACATAATCCAGACTCTTTGTGTGATTTCCATCTATACATGGCTTATTTTATACATATATATATAATTTTATTTTATTTTATTAAGACTTTATTTTATTTTTATGACTATCTGTATCACTTTTCTTTCTTGAGCCTATGTACCTTTTACATCCATTGTAAATCATTTAGAGATTTATTCCATCTGAATTTGTCTTTTGTGTGTATCTATAATCCTTTTTTGATCATTGCTTTAAGTAGCAGCCCTGAACTGACTCTGCCCAGTTCAGCTTCCCAATATGGTGATGGTAATTAACCTCTAGCTCTGGGAGCCATGCTCTCTGCTGATTCTGGGAGGCAGTGGGTCCATGCCTTCATCCAGCAGTGTGTATCCCAGAAACTTTTTTTTTGTCTGTTCTAGCAAAAGCTAAATCCACTAGGCAGTATACTGCATGGCTTGGAGATACTTTTGGGTACTGAGGCAGAAATCTGCCATGCTGCAGTTTAAGCCCACATACTACAAACCTACCATACTGTAGCTCAAGCCCATAGGCTGCACCTGGCCTGAGAGACACACTAGCAAGCCGTTTTAACTCCATTTTAGAATCTTTTTTAATGTTCTCTCAAGTTTTAGGTTGAAAGTTGAGCCAACATGTTGGGCAGCCAAATGTAGTTGCAAGTTTTCCTGTGTCCCATCCAGTCCTGCAGCCACTCGGCCACTTATAAAATAATCACTCAGAAGTTTATATTAATTATAACTGCTTGGTCATTAGCTCAGGCTTTTTACTGACTAGTTCTTACACTTAAATTAACCCATAATTCTTATCTATGTTTAGCCACGTGGCTTGGTACCTTTTTTCAGTTCTGCCTTGTCATCTTGCTACCTCTGTGTCTAACTGGAAACTCCTGAATCAACCCTTTCTCTTCTTGTCTCTCTCCTGGATTCCTGTCTGGCTATAACTGCCAGAGCAGCTTCTTTATTAACCAAACATAGCAACACATATTCACAGCATACAAAAAGACATCCCACAGCAAGAACGGCTCAAGTGGATAGGATCTTACTCATGAGTATCTTATCATGGATAGAATCTTATCATGAGTACTACAAATTGGACTAGAGAAACTACCAAAAGAAGAAAAAGACATGAAGTTGGGGCAGGGTAAGGAGGTGAGAGTAGAGTTAGGGGCAAAGCTCGGGTAAATATGATAAAAACACACTGTAAGAAATTTTCAAATA
>CABHPR010124600.1:2585-15710 GCA_902168415.1 Peromyscus melanophrys | reverse complement strand
ACATATACATATATATACATATATAATGCTACACATATATGCAGGAGCACATTTTCTTCAGGAGGCTAAGGACAGAGGTCTTAAAATAGCCAACATGTTCCCACTGTGACTTATAGCTTCAATAAATGTTTCTCTTCTGGTTCTTGCTTCTTGGAGTTTTCTGGAGCTCACTATATTGCTGTCCTTGAATTCTATCCTGTACATAAGTTAACTATGGCAGTGAGCCCCAGCAAACTTCTGGAAATAGAAATGTAGACTTTCTAGAACATTCTGGCCCTTGTATCTGCTGCTTCTGTGTGTCGGGGGTTTCTTCGCCATCTCCCACTTTCCCCAGTGGCCTTCAAGGGTCCACACACACGACGCAGTCACTGTCTTTCAGCAGCAGATCTAAACTCCCAGGAGGGAGATGCTAATTGGACCAGTTTAGGTCAGAGGTCAGCCTTTGATCCAGCAACTATGGCCAGAATGCCAGTGTCACCAAGGATACAACTGGCTCTTAGTCCACCCCTGGGGGTGGGTGGGAGGGAGGTCCGGAGAGGAAGAGGCCTGGGGCATGTTGGGAGGAGCTTAGTCCCCGGAATGTGCCCACTCTCAGTGGCCTCTGAGTGGTTTCTTCAGGGCTTGGGACCCAGTTCCTTCATACAGCTGGGCTGCACAGCTAAGGGGTTGCCTTGTGTGGAAATGGAAAGCAAATGAGGGTAGATACAGCTGTGAGGTAAGGGAAGTGTGGAAAGTTCTCTGTGTTCTCAGCCATGCTGAGCACATCTCAGGAGCTGGAGAGACATATTGCTTATGTTATTCAGCCTTTGTGAACTCAACACTGGGAAGCTTCCTTTAGCATTACTGTGAATGACTCCTGCTTCCCTGGCCAGGTTCAGTGCACAACACTTTCTTATCCATGAGTATAATGGTCCAGAGGCTCCCCTTGGGGAACAGAGCCCATGCCCTCATCTGGCAGACTGAGAAGCTGAATGGTTTCTTTAGCTGGTGGTTCTCAGCATGAGCATCTCCTGGGAATTTGCTAGAAGCAAAGCAGAGTTTGCAGCACTTCCCAGGACCTGCCTTTGACAGCTACTGTGATTCTGGTGCCCACTGAGGCCTTGACCTCTTTGCCAGGCTATTTCTCTGCAAGCTTTGCAACCCTCAAGGGAGATTTGACCAGTAAGTGCACATGCCTGTGGCCCCAGTTTGCGTTCACGAGGCCTCTGATGCTGCAGAAGGGCATTTAGAGTCCAAGATCCCTGCTTCTTGATTGTTATTTACTAGTTGCATCTGGGAAGCCTGATTCTGGCCTTCTGTCCCTCTGGTGACCTTTCCCAGGCAAAGCCAAGCTAGCCTTACCCCGTCCTTCTGTAACTCCACACACCACAGGATTGGAGCTGAATGAGGAGAGTGTGGCACTGTCAGGATTTTCTTGCTTTCTCCTCGTTCTCACTCACCTCCTCTTGCCTCTCATTCTTCCCCGAGGATTCCAGGCAGCCCCTTAGTGAGAGGTTGGTTGGCAAAGCTGATGTATCAGGGCTTTCATGGCAGCATGGTTTGTATATGATCCATGTTGTCTTGGTATTGGGTCCATCCTCTCAGTGCCCATTGCAGAGTCCCAATGCCCATGTATGTCTGGTTGTGGTGAAAGACTTCTTCATGGAGTGCATAATCTCAATGAGTTGAAACTCAAGTCCTTCCAGAACTCCAAACAGTGCTTCTTCCCTACAGTACTGTATCAACAAGACTTGTTACCTGTAAGGAACCTCAAGAAGCATTGGCTGACATCAGCAGGAAAGAAATTAGTTCAAGGTTATGGGAGGCACCATGCCACAGGGATAGCTGAGAATTCAACTTGGGGGCCACAGGTCTCAGGGATGCCCATCATCTCACAAGAGTGTCTTGTAAGGGGGGTCACTCTTATGGCCAAGATGTACAGCTAACTTCACTGGGGAGACCATGCTGCCTGTATCCCTTCCCACACACTGCCACTATGACCCCTAGTATTTCCCATTTCCATCCTTTATATCTCAAGGATCCAGAAAACAATAACCGAACACCCTAGGATGGATGATTCTGACCAGTGAACCAGAGGTTACATGCCTCTGTTTTAGCTGCAAGGGATCCTGGGAGGGAGAAAATTTGCTACAAGGAAGTTGGAAAGTGTCTTTTGAAGGTTCAGTATTTAACTCTGCTGAAATAAATGGACAGTAGACTGTCTAACAGGAGAAAAAAACATTCAAATGTACGACTAATCATGTGCATGGAGCCATGTGAAAAAGGAGCTTGGAGAAGGACCAGATGGTTGAGCTTTACATAATGTCTTCATGGGGGAAAGCAGAAGGCTATGGGTAATTTTATGGAAAAAATAACTTGTAGGAGAGAGAAGGGGCCAAGAGAACACACAGTAGGCATTAGGTTTGTCATCTGATTTTTAGTCTCTTTCACTGTGTGGGGAGTTTATTCTTCCTTGAGTAAGGACCTGTCATTGAGAAGATCTGAAGGCAGTTGGCATGCTAATCAGTTAGTTGATTTGTAGGTAGAAATTCAGAGAAGACTTCTCCCTACACAGGTTCCTCCCCAAGGACTCTCATTTTTAAACCAAAGTACAGTACTTGAGGTCCCATTTACTGAGATTTAACATAGTTATTTTTATCTTTAATGAGGGAGGTAGAATATGCGTTTTCCAAGGTTCAGAAGGAGGGCAGTTGTTGTGGGATATTTGTTCACTGTGTGAAGATGTATTGCTGTGATTGTTGTAATAAAAGCTGAATGGTCAATAGCTAGGCAGGAGGAATAGGCAGGGTTTCCAGGGAGAAAAAAGGAAGAGGAGGAGGAATCTAGGTGGAGAGGAAACAAGAGGCACAAGATGGAAAAGAGGTAATGCCACATGATAGAACATAGATTAATACAAATGGGTTCATTTAAGTTATAAGAACTAGTTAAGAACAAGCCTAAGCTATAGACCAATCTTTCATAATTAATAAGAAGTCTTCTTGTCATTATTTGGGAGCTGGCTGGTGGGACAGAAAAAGACTCATTACATATGACATTGAATGTGAGGGCATGCATTTCCACATAGGACCTGGAAAGCTTAAAAGAAATGTTCCAAACACACAAATACAGAGCCAGATATGGCTTCCTTGTCCCGCAGTCTCAGGTAGGCCACAGCATACAGAGATGCAGCTCCCTGAGCCAGGGCTATGTGAGGAGCTGTATGGTGGGTTTAAGGCTTGGCTCATGTGGTCAGAGAAGGCTGCAGGCATGCAGTAAAGCATCCGTACCAAGAAAACCTTTAAACAGGTACAGTAAAAAAAAAATGGGTATAGACAGTCACAGAGAAAAATAAATATTTTAAAATTAATAAAAATCTTTAAAGGGAGAGTAAAGTAATATAAAAGAAAAAAGCCACTTAAAAATGGGACATACACAGGGCATCTGGATCCTCTATGCTGCTTTGTTGACTTGTAATTTTTTGAATGCTGATGAGTGACTGGCAGCTGCTGAGAGACACTGGATCATGAAAAGGACTGCTGAATTAAACCAGCCCAGATACTTTAGAGATGCCTTGGCTTCAAAATGGAAGTTGGGAAATGTGTTGCATTAGGGGAGAGTTTCTACCTTTAATTACACAGGAAACAAAAAATTATGCTTCTCTTCAAAATTAATGGAGATCAAATTTGATTGGGGGAGACCTCCTGAAAATCTTACTACAGCCATGAAGAAAGAAACCAAGAAAGACTTCAGGACAGGTGACATATAGGCTGATCCCTGTACATGGGAACAGCTCTGAGACTGGATGAGACATGATAAATCTTGCTGGCTACAGATTCCTCATGACTTATTATTACATGCCATCCTTTCATATGGATGGATAGTGGTTTGGTTATACAATCCAACAAACTTTTAACAGATGCCTTTTACCCGCTCAAACATGAAACAGAAAATCATCTGACTTGTGTACACTGCACATTCTATAATTGTGTTAATACACATATATATGTTACCTTTAAAAGTTTATGTTTTCAGAAAAAAGGACCAGAAACCAATAAACACAAGTAGCCCAGATGACCCAGCCTCTCAGAATGCCTGTGTTGCAGTTTCCTCAAAATTCTGCATCCAGAACAACTTCAAAGCTGCTAGCTGAGAAGATCCAGCCTCACAGACTATCCAGCTAAGACTTCAGATAAACTCTACACTTTCCCATCACACAGAGATTAAATGAAAAAAAAATACAGCTAGCTCTTCCAGGACTTGATTGTTATCCCAATTTTCTCAGGGTCTCCCAAAGATGCCATCACCCTCAGACAACAGACTGCAGTTTAGAGAACATCATGCCCATATTCCCAAGAGGTAGGGTGGGTGGGTTTTGGTCATTAGGTCGATTATGGATGTTTGTCATTGTTTAGGGTGACTGATTACAAATTGTTGTTGGTCATGGTCAGAAAAAAAGCTGCACAAAGGAGATTAGATTCAGGGATCTCTTTCTGAAGGGAAAAGGACGTGGTGGGGGGCGCGGGGGGTAGAGTACAGAAATAATGGAATAAGCCGGGCAGTGGTGGTGCACACCTTTAATCCCAGCACTCGGGAGGCAGAGGCAGGCGGATCTCTGTGAGTTCAAGGCCAGCCTGGTCTACCAAGTGAGCTCCAGGAAAGGCGCAAAGCTACACAGAGAAACCCTGTCTCGAAAAACCAAAAAAAAAAAAAGAAAAAAAAGAAAGAAAGAAAAAAGAAATAATGGAATAAAGGGATAGATTGTTAAGCCTACTTTTGAGTAACCACTAGTATCAAATACAACCCACTAGTCTCAAATATTTTACATTGGTATGGATTTTTATATGTTGATATAAATTTAAGGTTTGTTATACTGTATATGTTTCTCTTCTTGTTTAAGGTATAGTACCCATGCAGTTCATTTTAAAATGTAATATAAAGTTTTAGTCCTTGAAAGCTACTTAGGATAATAAAGATTATACAGTTTAATAGTTAGTCATTTATAACAATAAATGTTATATTTATATAATGTTATATAAATATCATGTTAGGTATATTTTCAAAGTCAAATAGAGATATATTTTAGATAGATAGATGATCTTCAAACACTTCAGAGACCTACAGAATATGGCATTTAAGATGTTTTGATGACATAAGGCTTTTCATGACAATGAGACATGTCTGGTTTTGAAAGCATCAGTCTACTTCAGAGAAGATGATAGGTATAGAAGAATCTCTGTATGGAGTTTGCTTTCATTTCTAGGCACTGGGCAAGAAACTGCCTTGCCTTGACTTCTGACAGTATGCTGTAAAACTGGACAAGCAGGACACAAAAGAAGGTGACTGCCAGACTTTGCCAAGATAAGGTAGGACAGTCCTTCAAAATTCTTGCTTCACAGAAAAGTCTGTCAGATATTCTAGGCTCATAGGCTGAAGATGGATGCCCCAACATTGCAGAGGAACCTTGGGTGATTGTCTAGGTAGCCAGATATCTTTGTCATTTCTTAGCTTTGGAAATTGCTTGCTCTGCACTTCCTGTTTAATCAGGTAATTTTATAGCCTTCTCTGGTCTCTGATTGGGTTGAAGATTAGATAGTTATAGTTACAGTTTTCCTTAGCTTTGATAGAAAGTAAATCAAGTACCAATTTTGGACTCACCAAGATAGGATAGATAATGGAGTATTTTATTTGAATTTGCCAATACTAATAGACTGGACATTGTGAATGTAATTCTTACCTGATAATTGTTCTTATTGTATATAGTTTTACTATGTTAGAGTTAAAACTTTTCCTTTTTATTTAGACAAAAGGGGGAAATGTGGAATATTTGTATACTGTGTAAAGATGTATTGCTGTGATTGTTATCATAAAAAGCTAAATGGCCAATAGCTAGGCAGGAGGTATAGGTGGGATTTCTGGAGAAAGAAAGGAAGAGGAGGAGGAATCTAGGCACTCAGGAGATATGAGGAGATACAGAAAGGAAACAGGAGATTCAAGATGGAAGAGAGGTAAGGCCACGTGATAGAATGTAGATTAATATAAATGGGTTAATTTAAGTTATAAGAGCTAGTTAGGAACAAGCCCAAGCTATAGGCCGAGCTTTCATAATTAATAAGTCTCTGTGTCATTATTTGGGAGCTGGTTGGTGGGACAGAAAAAGACTCATTACAGGCACTTTTCAAATAAGAAAGAAGTTTGCAAGCTAGATTTCCCAAGAATATCCATTAAAAAAACCTTTCCTATGGAGCCATCATGGTGACACACAGAGCACTGAGGCAGGTAGACTGGAAGTTTAAGGCCAGCCTGGCTTTATAACAGACCTTGTTTCAAAACATGAAATCAAAATAAAACAATCAAATAATCCATATAAAAGTTGAGAGTCCCATAGTTCTTACATGCTGCAGCCTGGTTTCCAGCACATACCCTCGTCTTAGGTAGAGTTTCTAATGCTGTAATAAAACACTATGATTACAGGCAACTTGAGGAGAAAGGGTTTATTTTATCTTACACTTCCAGGTCACAGACCATCACTGAGGGAAATGGGCAGGAACTAGAGCAGGGCAGAAACCCGGAGGCAAGAACAGAAGCCGAAGCCATGGAGAAACATTGCTTACTGGCTTACCCGCCATGGTTTGATCAGCCTGCTTTGTTATACACCCCAGGACCTTCTTCCCAAGGGTGACACTGCCTATAGTGAGCTGGGCCCTCCAACATCAATTATCAATCAAGAAAGCGTACCACAGGCTTGCCCACAGACCAGTCTGGTGCAGGCATGTTTTTTCAGCTGAGGTTCTCTCTTCTCAAACGACTCTAGCTTGTGTCAAGCTGACATCAAACCAGCCAGCACACACCCCTTATTTAATCGTCCCAGAAGTCCTGCGAGCTGGGTACTATTATTACCACCCCATATTAACAGGAGGAAACAGAGCCCAGATAGTGTTGTCCTGGGAAAGAGATCACAGAGGACACTGAGTGCTTATGTAATTGCATGGATGCACCTCATAACTGCATCTCTGGCATAAGATTCAACCAATTGTGGATTAAAAATATTTGGAGAAACACAGTGTGTCTCTCTGGACATGTGCAGACTTTTCTTATCATTCTTCCTTAACCTAGAGAGGAACTATTTACAGAACAGTTATCATAGTAGGGGGCTTCAAGTCACCCAGGAAGACATGCCAAGGCTATATGCAAATACTATTGTTTTCCAGGTGAGGCCTGGCTGTCTGAGGAGTTAAGGATGCTGAGGTCCTGAAACCAATAACCCTCAGGGATACTGAAAGGTGACTCTATTTAGAATACTACGGGTGGCTTTGGTAGCTACTTCCGACTGACGAGAACGGGCACACAGGCAAATGGTGTCCCTTCACTGATCTAAAGGGTCTGCATGAATTCCAAGTGACACATCTGAGATCCCTTTCTAGGGAGTCAGAGCAGCTGGCAAGCTGGTTCCACTTGACGTGTCGACCTATAACACCTGGTTATGAAAGAATGTGATCCTAGGAGCTTTTCTCTCCCACTTCAGTTTTGTTAAAATTTCTTCTTCATTTAACATAATTATGTTGCTTATTGTAAAAATAACACAGTCTTTAATTGGACATTTAACAATGATAGGAAGCTAAGGGAATGAGAAGAGAGATGATTTTGCTTTAACATTAAATTTATCCTTAAATTTCCTGGAGGTCCTGGGGTGTATAACGTGTCAAAACAGTTAAAAATAAAATAGAAAAATCACAAAAATGCTGTGATAAAAACTCTTTCAAACACATGAATTACTTGTTTCTGGGATTTCCCACACACTGCTTTTGGGCTACACGTGACAGGAGTCTCTGAAACCATGAGAAGCAAAATCATAGACAAGGTCAACACACAAGTTTAAAATTAAAGGAATTTTTGTTGATTATTCAGTGTTCATATTAGTGCCCATTTGGTATGCTGTTTTAGTGTGTTTGTGTAGCACTCATAGATCAAATTCAGCCCCTCTGTCCACCTCTTGCCAATGCTTCCCAGCCTCTAGCCATCCCTGCTCTACACACAGAACAGAGCGAGAACAGGGCTTCCCTTCCTCAAGCCTTATACTTGCTTTCCAGAGGGTCAGCTCCAGCCGTTCCAGACTCAGAGCTTTCAAATTGTACCAGTGGCTGGCGGCTCCGGTTCGCCACCCTCCCACCATGCTCTTCTCTCTGTGGCTGCTCCCTTAGACCCCAGACATCCCCTGTTAGCACACCATTGCTCCCACCATGCCCTTCTCTCTGTGGCTGCCCCCTTAGTCCCTAGACACCCCCTGTTAGCACACCATTGGGGACAGGAGATGCACACAGTGGTAGCATTCTGCCCAAGGAAGCAACTATGGCTCCTGCCCCATACCATGCTGCTCCCCCGCTCCTAGTCTCTCCTTCCACTGCCTTCTGGACAGTCAGTGCCCTTCCTAGGTGCCAGCCCACGGGCTCTGCCTGGCTACCACTCCTCTCTTCCCCTCTTAGAGCTTGCCTTGGCCTTCATTCCTTTTCTCATTACGGCTCCACCCTCATTGGCTTTCTGTACTTCAAACCTACCTCTTAGGTGGCCACCTCAAGGCCTTAGCCACGGCTTACTCTCCTCCTGAACGCACCCCTGCAGCCAGCTCAGGTCCCTTCTCAACTGTTCTGAGTCCTGCTTCTAAAATAGTCCTCCACCTCCACTCCCTACCTGTGCTCCTGGCTTCCTTTTGTTCCGTGATTTCAGTATTATCTCTGGTGACCATTTCTCTGACTACCTGCCTTTTTTTTTTTTTTTTCTTTTCCACCAGGCAATGTAAATTCCTCAGGGCTGGGGGTGGGGCGGGGCTCACATTTTGTTCATTATTACTGTGTGCTTTGCTCCAGAGCAGTGCCTGGCACATAGGAGAGGCTGAATGTGTGGCATGAATGCATAAAAGTCTATGATCGGTCAACATTTATAGGCAAGATGTATGTCTAGTCTTCCTGGATAAAGACATCTTTATGTCAATGTAAAGTTTGCAGACATAGCCACGCATTGTTTGATCTTGAACTGTAAGGATACAATGCTGCAAAGATAGCTATGTTTATATGTGTAGTGTTTCCAGATTAAAGGCCAAACAATGGCCAGTAGTCAGAGCAGGCAAGAACAATGGGAAAGCTGTTTACAGTTTCCTTGTGGCGCAAACTGGTTCTCTGAGCTCCATTTCTTCATAAGTGAGATTAACCCTTCGTGGGATCGTTAGACCCTTTCTTAAAATGGTACAGTTGGCTAACCCTTCTCTGACTGATGGGGCAGAATCCAGACATGCTGCCCTCATTTACAGGTAGCCTTTGACAGAACTGTTGTTCAGGGAGCCTGGCTTCCTTCTCCACACTACACCTGTGTACAGGCCACTGGGCCAGGACCAGCCTGGTGGCCTGTGTCATGTCTTACCTATCAGAGCCTCTCACATCAGTGCTGAGAGCTGCCCCGTTCATTTCCATGGCTGTCAGCCTATGTATGTCACACCGTTGCCTCATGCTAACAGGAACTGCTCCTGGCCCACAAGTCTTGTTTCAATCAGGGCAGAAATGTATCCTTTCCCAAAGCATGGCTGGCCACACACCCGTTTAGGAAGCCACTGTGGTTGGGCATGCCATCTAATGGGCAGCTGGCTGCCTGGAGAACTTTTTGATTATCTGCATCCCAGGTGGGCAGCATTGGCAGGCCATAGCGCCTGGTTGGAGATAACTGGGTGGGAGGAGAGAGCCTTCTCCTGATCTGGATAGCTGTGTGAGCCAAGCCATCCATCAGGTGGGGACCCTGCTGTAAGCCTGGCTGGCTCTGAAGCCTTCCTCCGCTTACTACCACATGGCTTCCTCCAGCCCCTCTTGAGGGAGAAGGGGTTTTGATCTCTGACTTAGAGGCTGCCTTCCACTACAAAGGAGATCCGGGGTGTCCTTATGGGGATGGTATTTTTACCCCCAATCGCTACAGACCCTTCTGCTAGAAGAAAGTGCCTTTTTCTGCCCTTCTAAAGCCACTTCCGGGAGGCAAAGCTTTAGGAGAGGAGAGCAGATGTCAGCCGAGACACCCAGCCATCGATCTACTCAGTGCTTGTATTTTCCTACCAATTTTGTATTTTTCAAAAAGGACAATAAAACAATTGTCCTCCGGGCTAATTAATGACAAGCTGGTAAAAGCATCTCCTCATTGTTCCATTTATTTCTCCATTTCTCCCAGTTAACAGCCCTGTCTCTGAAATGAATCAATGTCGTTTACACAATGCTGTCACCCCATTGTTCCTTTATCATCCTCCATTTTCATAAATCGGGGTGTTAATCCCTTAATGGCTTTTCTCAGCACTTAAAAAAAAAAAAAAAAGGGGGGGGGAAAAAAAAAAAAAAAAAGCCCAGCCCCAGCTCAGCCTTAATCCACAGAGAGACAAAGCCTGTTTACACAGGCGGCCCTGCCCTGAATTCAGCTTGGGGATTTAGCCCCTTCTGTTTGTTGGGCAAACAGGAGTCCCCGCCCCCAGGACACGCCCCCATCCAGTAGGGTCCTCCCCAAAGCTGCCCTCCAGGAGGCCCTGAGTTTGACCCTGTACCTTAGCTAAGGGGTGCAAGACTAGAGGAAGAGGAGTTGCGGTTTCCTTGTCTTCCCCTCCCTTTCCAAGTGGGAAGGTGGTGGTTCAGTACTGTGGGGTCCCTGGAAAACAAGGTCCACATCAACTGGGCACTTGCTCAAAATAGCATGCCTTGGTTTCCCCAGCCTGTTGGGTGGGAAGCGGCCTGTGCTTGAAGCAATCCTCCCGATGATTTCCGGGGTGCTCCAACGTTGAGATCTGCTATCCCAGGCCATTGTGTTCTAAGCTTAACCGGAATAATTGCAGATGAGTACCTCTTATCCAAAGGGCTTCCATCAGAAGTGCTTTGGATTACGGATGTTTGTAGGTTGCTAGTATTTGTATATACTTCATGAGCTACCTGGGAGACAACACCCAAGTATGAACACTGAATTTATGAGTTGAACATACTTACACACACAGCCTGTAAATACTTACATACATTTTCAGCGTACTTTTACTATGACCATGACACATCCATGAGGTCAGGTGTGGAATTTTCCACTTGGGCGTCAATCTCAAAAAGGGGTTTGGGATCTTTGGATTCTTTTCTGATTAGAGATGTTCAGTCTGTATATAAAACAAGGTCATTTCAGCAAGCAGCTATAGTCTGGCTTCTGATATGTTTGGCACAACACTGGTTAAGTAAGTGACATCATTAGAACTGGAGCTTCCAAGGTCAATCTGGTGGGACATTTTCTCAGTTGAGGTTCCCTCTTCCCAAATGACTCCAGTTTGTACAGAGCTGACATAAAACTAGTCAGCACAAGCATTAATTGGCTACCCTGTGGCAGCCAGTGGGTGTCAAGGAGGTGTGAGGTCTAGTTTACAGCGACCCTCTTATGACTGAGAGCCCCTGAGTTGCAGAGCTAGAGCCCTCTGCTTGGAAGCAGAAGTAGGCTTCAAACCAGGTTGGCTGTTGCCTCTGCCCTACCGTCATTCAGCTAAAAGAAGAAAAGATAAAATTGACCCGCAACCTCACCACTGACACGCAGTTACAGATATTTAGTCTCACCCCATTCACGTAGGGATAGAGGTAATTTTAGGAAAGATGTGATTGTATCTAGTCAGCTGCCCCTAGCTCTTTCCTTAAGCCATACTTTCCCTCCTTGCTGCTTCTCCTTCTTTCCCAATCGTTTCTGGAAAAGCATTACAAAATTCCTTCAGGAATCACCCTCTGCTGCCTCCATTCCCTGTTATTCCAGTGGGGTTACCACTCACCCTACTCTCTTCCAGTCTGGTCAAGAGGTCTCACCTTTCTTCAGAATACCCAGGCATACAGACCAAATATGCTGGAAGTTCCTGCCCTCACTTCCTTCTCCATTGTGATAAAACACTGACCAAAACCAATTTAGTGGGGGGTAGGGGGTGCTTATTTCATATTTCATCTTAAAACTCCCAGGTCACCATCCATTACTGAAGGAAGTCAGGGCAGGAACTCAGGGCAGAAACCTGGAGGCAGGACCTGAGGCAGAGGCCTTAGAGAAACGCTGCTTACTGGCTTGCTTCCCTTGGCTTGCTCAGCTACCTTTCTTATATGCACTCTAGGCCCATCTGCCTAGGAATGACACTCCCCAGAGTGGGCTAGGCCCTCCCACATCAACCAGCAATCAAGAAAATGCCTACAGAGACATGCCACCACACCCACTGACGCTGACAATTCCCCAGTGGAGATTGCCTCTTCCAAGTTTATGTCTAGATTTGTGTCAAGTCGCCAAGAACTGTGACAGTTGCCAGAGACCTTCTTTGCTAGCCAACGGAGAGGGCATGTCTAAAAATAAAGCCCGGGATGAAGAAAGCAGAATCGGTGTTCTGATAAGTTGCCTGAGCTCTGGGATCCAGCTAGGCTTGAGGCCTTTTTTCTCACTTTTGAGCCATGCAGGTATGAGTCAATAAGTTCCCTTTATAGCATCCGCTAATGTGAGTCAGACTCTAAAACATACCAGCTTTTTCCAGTTGTTGTAAGTAGAAATTGACCCTGCTCAAATCTTGTGCTCTGAATGTTCTCCTCTCATCGAGTAGAAAACACTGCCTTGGACTAGAATGTTCAAGTTGAAAATCTCTTCTGTGAAAGCTGTCGGTCAGTTACCATCATCTCCTTCTTACCGACCACCTCTACCACCATCACATCAACATCACCATCTACATAATCACCTCCAGTTCTATCCTCACTGCCATTATCAGAAGTTCAACTCTATCATTACCATCACCACCACCTCCACCACCACCATCTCCAAGACTACCACCCTTGCTGTCATCAAAAGCTCAACGCCATCATCACCACCAACATCAACTCCTCTACCACCATTACGACTACCATGACGTCTTACAACGTCATCACCACAGCTGTCAACACCACCATCGCCATCTTCACCATCACCACCTGCAATGCTATCATCATTACCAGCATCGAAAGCTCAACACTATCATCACCATCACCTCCAGTACCACCACGACCTCCTAAAACTATAGCGATGGTACCTTCTTGTGCAATTTCAGGTAAGCTATCATAACATCCTTCGAGAGGGTTTTCAGGTGATCTGTGCCCTCACTCGCTGAACTGT
>CABHPR010124599.1:38691-50740 GCA_902168415.1 Peromyscus melanophrys | reverse complement strand
GGACTTGAACTTGTGATCCTCCTGCTTTGGCTTTCCTAGCAACCTGGATTAAAGAAATAGCATTGTACTATCTGACCTTGCCTGCCAATCTTTATGAGTTGCTTAGCGTCCTTATTTTCTTTCCTTTTTGTAGATTTGCATTTTTCCCATTAAGAAATTTAAAACTCACAGGAGTTTTAATAAAAAACAGATTAACAAAGGGGGGGTAGATTATGTGGCAGCTGGGATCCTGTTGCCATTAAGGGGAGTCTGAACGTATGGGGCTGAGGTAGACAGGATGAGTGACTCAAAAATGTCCATATTTAGGGTGTGACTGCATGGCTCAGTGGGTATTGGTGTTTACTGGCAAGCCTGGCTACCTGACTGCCATCCCTGAGACCCACACGGTGGAAGGAGTGAACTGACTCCTACAAGTTGTCCTCTGACCTCCACATGCGCACCATGCCTGTGCCCATACACATACACACACATAATGGACAAAATAAATATAACAAAAGCATCCTTATCTGGGGGCTGAAGAGATGGCTCAGTGGTTAAGAGGGCTCATTGCTCTTCCAGAGCACCCTGGTTCGATTCCCAGTAGCCACATGGCAATTCACGGTTGTCTGTGACTCTAGTTCCAGGGCATCTGACACCCTCACACAGACATATATACGGGCAAAACACCAATGAGCATGAAATAAAAACAAATGTCCATATCCTAGTGTATGAGCCTAGGAACATGACAAGGAGTTAAGGCCACATTAACTTAATAGGCTGCCAGTAGAAAGACAGACAAATCATATACAGTTATCCTGGTGGGCTCAGTGTAATTACAAACAGCATGGACATTAGATTAAGCAATGTTTGAATGAGACAATCTGAGGGGACAAGCCACTAACTCGCCTTTGCTAGCCTGAAAGATACAGAAAGATCAGGAGCCACATAATGCTGAAGGCTTCTAGACGATGGCAAGGCAGGGACAGGACACCTTGCAGAATTTCTAAGAGTGCAGCCTTAACGTTTTGGCTTAGTCCAGTGAGACCCACTTCAAACTTCTGAGCTCTGGTACAGCCGATAATAACCTGTGCTTATACAGTGCAACAGTAAAAGAAAAGAGACAGAAGACCTACTGATGAAGTATCAATCGGAGTGAAACACCCTTCCTTTGAACATCCTTTCGCCCCATCTCAGCAAAGCTACCTCTGCAGACTGAGCCAAGATGTGCAAACAGACAGGTGTATTTGGTGTGTATACAAGGCCACCTACCTTCCCCCACAGAATAAGCAACACAGCATAAAGAATGGGAGAGAAATTTTTACCAGCTATCCATTTGACAGAAGAGTGATATCTAGAATAGACAAAGAGCTAAACCAAACAAGAAAAGAAAAAGCCAAAAAAAAAAAAAAAAAAAGCCAGCCAAAAGGCAGAACAGAGAGGTCTCCAAACAAATTACCAATAAACATTTAAGGGTTCATCATCCTTAGCCATCATGGAAATACAAATTGAAGGCATTTTGTGATTCCCTCTGACCTCTGTCAGAGTGGCTAACATGTTGGATATAGTAGTTACAAAAGATCTGATTAAAATGGAATTTCTAAATAATTCCAATTCCTCATGAATGACTTTTTGTTTTATTTTATTTAAAGACAGGGTCTCTCCATGTAGTCCTGTCTGACTTGGAATTCACTTTGTAGACCACCTTGGCATTCAATTTACACCTGCCTCTGCACCACACCCAGGTCACCTTGTTTTTTTTTTTTTAAATAATACAAGGGAGAGTGTGAACTCAGTCCCTCACTACCACAAATTATGCAGTCGAGTTTCCTGCATTTTGGGAAATCGCAGGGGTCAGCACATCTGGAGTGCAATGGATAAGCCTTGCCCTGGAAAAATCACCTTCGTGATCATGGTATCTCCCCTGCCAGGTAAGTATCACCTTGATTTTTGGAGCAAGGTCTCTCACTGGGAACTACACTGGCTGAAGGGACCCTAGCCCACTTGAGCATGTGGCTCTGGCAGGCCTTGTCTTTCTCCCCAATTCTGTCTGCCTTGCTAAAAACTGTTAGATTACATTCCTAAAGCTAGCCACCAAGGCCTATTCCCTTATTTGGCCACTTCCTCCTCCTGAGGCTGACTGTCAAGGTCCAGTTGTCAAAGTATTGAAGTCCATCAATCAAAAGACCCCTTTGGATCACCTAATTAACATGCCCTGTCAAAATACACCACACATCCTAGCCAATTCTAACATAGGCCTACACTTTTTTCTTTCTTTTTCTACAAGGTCATTGACTGCTGTTTTTCTGCCCGAGTCAGAAAGCAGCCACTTTTAACTTTTCCACCCCACTTAACGAAGGATCTCTCTGTGAAAACAGGTGTTTGGATGTGGTTTGTGCCTAATCCGGGGTTAGAGAGGGAAGGGGTCTCCTTTAAGCCCCACCTTGTAGGTTGAAGGTATAAAATTAGAACTCAAACTGGACCTGAGATCAAAGTCTTTCAGGAGCTGTCCTGGCTTCAGTCCACCCGTGACATCTCTTCTCTTCCACTGTCATTAATGCCAGAGAGCTTATTCCTGAAAGATTCCACATCATTGCTCCTACGTCGCCCACATTGTGACAGCATGCAAGTATTTTACTGACGGAACCATCTCTCTTGGCCACATTTTTCTGTAAGGGGAGAAGAGGAAAAGAAGAGTGCACAGGACGATTTGAAAAATTTCCAAGCGATTTATACTCTCTTCATAGGTTTGCCGTGGTGACAGATCTGCGCATGCGCAACACATGTACTACGCATGCGCACAGTACCAACGCCAGATTAAATCCACCTCTAAGGTTGGCGACTACTCCATAAACCTGTTTCCGCTTACCCACAAACTGTCCTGCGTATGCGCAAACACTGTGATTAAGAGGCACATCACGTGAAAATATTTTTCAGTTTGCCCTCTAACTTTTCTAGGAAAGACCAGCATGTATCCATGGAAACTGGGGTTTTAACTCCCAGCATGCATTTCACAGCAACAGCTGATGCCTCTGGGAAATGAAGTCCAAGAGTGTTAGACACCACAACCATTTGTCCCAGGTTTGAAACCTAGCAAAGAGGTGCCTGGGTCCTGTACCGGGGGTGGGTGGTGGTGGTGTACAGGTCTTTATTTTTTTGGATGAACAGGGGTTGGTTTGATATCAACTTTGTACGGCTGTTTTGCCGCCATGTATGTTTGTACATCTGCACCTGCACTGCCCTTTGATGTCTGAAAAGGTCTGGGACTGGAGTTATGGACAGCTGTGAGCCTTTATGTGGGTGATGGAAACTGAACCCATGTCCTGTGCAAAAGCAGCAAGACTTTTAACAGAGATCTCTCTAACCCCCCAACCCCAACAGATTTTTTTTTTTCCCCAGACAGGGTTTCTCTGTATAGCCTTGGCTGTCCTGGAACTCACTCTGTAGACCAGGCTGGCCTTAAACTTAACAAAATTGGTCTGTCTCTGCCTTCCCAGTACTGGGATTAAAGGTGTGCATCACTAAGCTCAGCCTGATTTTATTTTTATTCTTTTGAGACAAGGTTTCACCATGTAGGTCCTGTTGCCTTGTACTGGCAAGCTTCCTGCTTCAGCCTCATGGTTGCCAGGATTACAGGAGGGCATCTTCACCCCAAGCTTGGAGTGTCTGACTAGGTTGTAAGGCTCTCTCCATGATTGAGTCTGCACTGAGCACAATACCATGCTTGCCCCCTAAACCATGGTTTATTTAATTTTCCTTTCTTTTCTTCTCTTCTCCTTCCTTTCATATTCTCTCTCTCTCTCTCTCTCTCTCTCTCTCTCTCTCTCTCTCTCTCTCTCTCTCTCTCCCCCTCCCCCTCCCCCTCCTCCTCCCCCTCCCCCTCCCCCTCCTCCTCCCCCTCCATTCTTGTTTTTTTTTTTACACAGAGTTTCTCTGTGTAACAGTCCTGGCTGTCCTGGAGCCCTCTTTGGACACCAGGCTGGCCTTGGATTCACAGAGATCCACTTGCCTCTGCCTCCCAAGTGCTGGGGTTAAAGGCGTGTGCCACCAAGCCAGGCAAGTGATTTGCTTTTAGTTCAAGGAATTTGTGCTTCACATTTAATATGTAAATGTACAGGTAATAATATACACAGCATAATTTTCCCTTGTGATTTTCTTTTAAACTAAGACAGTTGAAAATTCACATCTCATTGTAAGACATACAACAGAGAGATAATGGTATGCCCTTACTTGAGTTATTTCAATGGAGCCTTTTTTTTTTGTTTTTTTTTTTTTTTGTTTTTGTTTTTGGTTTTTGGAGACAGGGTTTCTCTGTAGCTTTGTAGCCTGTCCTGGACTAGCTCTGTAGACAAGGCTGGCCTCGAACTCACAGAGATCCACCTGCCTCTGCCTCCCGAGTGCTGGGATTACAGGCGTGCACCACCACCGCCCGGCCAATGGAGCCTTCTTGTAAAACTATAGTATATCACACCGAGGTCAGTGGCATCAATACAACCATTGCTGTTGTGTAAATTTTCCAGAGAATAACTTTAAATATAAAATCTTATTGCTGGTAACTAAATAAGTCTATGTATGTAAAAGCATAGACTACATTCACTACATTAACTGAGAAAATGAATTATGACATGACAGATTATAAGCCTGGGAAGACAGCTCAGCAAGTGGCGGTATATGCCCCCAAGTCCAAGTTTGATATTCACAATCCAAGTGGTAGGAGAGAATTTATTTCTGAGAGTTGTCCTCTGACCTCCACCAGTTCACAATGTCAGGCTCTCACACATAAACACACTAAATAGTAAATGTAATTTTAAGAAGTCTAGATAAAATTTGTGTGCTGATATCTTAGTGGAATTAAGACTCTATGCTGTGGTTTTGACTTTCAGAAGGTGTGTCTGAGCCATGGGCTACTTAAACTATTTCCTTATTGGGAAAGACAGGATAAAAATTACAAAAACATCAGTGTCAACCACTCCTACCCCCACCTTTTTGGGAGGGAATGCACAGGCTCTTTGTGGACTCAAGTGGAGCTTGTCTACGTATGATGTCCCATTGTATTTTGTACGAAGTGGAATCAAGTCCTGATGTAAGCATTCTGTCTATCACACACTCACATGCACAATGTGTCTCAAAATCATAAAGTAAAATAGGCAAATATATTGAATATTCCTAATTGAAATATTCAAATCTCCAAATGCTCCAGAATTTTTTAATATGCAGATGTCAAAATGGAAATCTATCCAACTATCTCCAAGTCTGAAAAATCCCAAATGCAGACAGGTTGTTCCTAAGCCTTTTGAAAAGGGATAGTTAAGTCAGGTGGTGGTGGCACAAGCCTTTGATCCCAGCACTCTGGAGGCAGATGTTGGAGGATCTCTGTCAGTTCGAGGCCAGCCTGGTCTACAGAGTGAGTTCCAGGACAGCCAAGACTACACAGAGAAACCCTGTCTCGAAGAACAAAATACAAAACCAAACAGACAAACAAAGGGATAGTTAAACTGCACTGCATAAATTAATATAAATTAGCCGTTATTACAGTAACATGATACATTCTGTAATTCTTTTATTCTGAAGAGAGGGTCTCCTGTATCCCAGGCTGTCCTTCAACTTGCTATCAAGTAGTCAAGGAGAACCTTGAAATAGTGCTGTGATAAATATGGCAACATAGGTCACTCCTCCCATCCGCAACCCTACAGTCCCAGTGAATTCACGAGAAATAGCAGAAAAATTCCTGCAGAGGAGCATCCAACAAATACTTCACCTCAGAAGCTGTGGCGGCCACTGAAAACGAAGTCAGCACAGGCAGGAGGGACCTGAGCGCTGTGACAACAGAGTGCTATGTGGTGTCCTGGAACAGACAGAGAATGACAGAGAAACACTATGGAAATGGCGTAAGTGGGTGAGCTTTGTGTGTGCATTACGTGCACATGTGTGGTACATGCAAGTGCTTTTACCATCACGGCCATAACCTCAGCTTATGGATTTTAATTAAAGATACAATAAGACAGGGCTGGAGAGATGGCTCAGAGGTTAAGAGCACTGCTTATTCTTCCAAAGGTCCTGAGTTCAATTCCCAGCAACCACATGGTGGCTCACAACCATCTGTAATGAGATCTGGTGCCCTCTTCTGGCCTCAGGGATACATGCAAACAGAACACTGTATACATAATAAATAAATAAATCTTTAAAAAAATACATTAAGACAGGATCATTATCACTCAGTTCCTGTCATATTCCCTAGCCACTGCTAAATTGCCCTTGCTCAGTAAATAACCCCCTTCCCATGCAGGCAACCCTAATTAAATGCAATGGGCCTTCCCTCCCAACAAAGTCCCACAAAACAAAACAAAACAAAACGACATGAAAATAGCTGAGGGGACTTGTCAGAAAGGAGGGGGATAAGAGGAAAATGGGGCAAATATGATCAATATTTACTAAATTGTAAAAGAACAAATACATGATTAAAAAGATTGGCTTATTAAAAAGCTCCTCCTGCTTGTCTTATTAATAGAGAAAACTGGGTGCAGCATGTTTAAGAGCTTTCTGGGCTATCACTGTCATTTTTCTACTAAGCTGTCACATCCCTCTGAGTCACGAACAAGCACCCTGTAGTTGGAAGAGGAAGTAAAAGGAAACAGAACTAACACTCACCTGTATTCACTTAAGAAGCCAACTCCCCTGCTGACACCTGCTGAGATGGTACCGGGACATAATTCATAGTTAAGGAGACACAGCCAGACCAGAGTCCACGTGCATACACTTTATAGTTGCTCACTGCTCTACAGAGATGCTCACACAGCCTGACCTCATTTTCCCCATAGAGAGAGCTCACATCAAGCAACAAGACACAATCCCAGGTGAGAATGTACCAGTTATCCAGGTATTCACAGCACAGACGTCCATCCTGGGAGGTGGTAGGTAGGGTCTCTCATATGCCTCCAGGCTGCCCCAGTCCATTTTCTTTTTTCTTTTCTTTTTTCTTTTTTTTTTGAGATAGAGTCTCACGTATCCCATCTCTCCAGGAGTCCATCTTGCTTGGTTTTTTTCCTTGCAAGATCCTCTCCTTTACGTAGAGTCCCCGCAGAAGACCGTTCCAGATTTCATCTGAGGACTGAACAATTTTCCGTGCAGAGACCGCTTTCCTCTCCTTATTCCCGGCACCAGACCCTGAGGCATGGTTTAAGCCGAACCCTGATGGCTGCCAGGTAGAACCTCTTCTTTTTTTAAAAAAAAAATTGTGCCTCCCAGAATGCAACTGCACGTTCTGCACTACGCACTGCCCCAGAGACCTCTGGGAAATATTGTCCGAAGTGCAGGAGTTGGCTGTAAATGAGCCCATCATTCTTTTGAACATTTTAATTTATTCTTTGAGAATTTCATATTTGTGTACAATGTATTTGACCGCATACACTCCCAGCTCTTCATTCCACCCACGCCAACTCTTTCCCAGCATGCAAATCGGGCCCAATGGCACTGCCCAGATGCCTCTGGGAAATGTTGTTCACGTTGTGGGCATGCGCAGTCGGGCAAGCGTGAATGAAGTATTTTTGTTATGGTGTCTAACTGCCTCGTTTATTTCGTGGTATTGTATCATATTAGTTACATTTCTATTTGGAGGGACTCTGGCCAGCTCCAGCATGGTGAGCATGGGTCTGGCAGGCCCTGCCTTACTCCTTCACTCCCTCTACCTTGCTATCCACCATTGGATTACATTTCTAAAGCTAGCCAACCCAGGTCCATTCCCTTATTTGGCCACTTCCTATCCCTGAGGCTGACTACTAATGCCCAGCTGTCAAGTATTGAGGTTCAGCAATCTGAAGCCCCCTTTGGCTCACCTAATTAACATGCCCAATTAAAAACACCTCATTCTAACGGGGTTTCCCTTTTCACCCTTATAAACTGCCATTTGCCTATGTGCCACGTCTGTCTCCTCTCTATCCATTGGCAGCCCTTTGTCCCCGTGGGACAAATACCCCTTCTCCCCTTCTCCCCCGTCCTCTATCTTCTGCCTTTGTCTCTTATTCCCGTCCTTTGTCCCTCTGGGGCAAATAAATCTCCTTTGTGCTGAGAACTTGGTCTTGGGGGGTCCTGCCAATACTTTTCCTTTCAATATTTATTTTATTTTGAGCAATTGTTTCACTGACTTCTTCCAAAGCTAGTTTGTCATCAGTATTGTTACAGGGAGCTCACCAGAGATGACTGTTGGGGTGGGGGCTCCACCCCAATCCCTGGCACCCTGGCAGCCCTATACCCGAAGAGTCTGGAATGTTCTGGTGGAAGATCCACCTCAACTCCCCTCCCCATCTCTTTTCCTAAACCCGCCCCTGCAAAGCCTGCCAAACATAGCTCCTCCCCCAGAGAGGCTCAAGACCACTTCCACAGGGTATATAAGCCGCGTCCCAGAAAACAGACAGGTGGTTCTTCTGGTCTCTCATCCTGTCTCCTCTCTACAGGGCCGGGGAATCACCTGGAAATGCTTTACCCATTAAACCGGACCTTTTCCTAATTTGGTCTCATTTAGTTTGTTGCGTGGGCGGAGAGGCCTGTCAGGGTGCAAGGGTGCAAAAAAGCTTTTCAGCGACCACTGGGACACAGTGTATAGCCAATTGAAAGTCTTTATTCCAGTGTATCACAGATCACACTCAAGTGTTCCAGTACCCTAGTGTAGCCCCATGTATCTGGAACACTTTTTCCCCCAATACATCCCGACCATAGTTTTCCCTCCCTCCATCACTCCTATTTTCCCTTACTCCTCCTCCCCTCTCCCCCAGATCTACTCCTCCGTTTATCTTCTGAAAAGGGAAGGCCTCCCAGGGATATCCACAGAGCACAGCATAACAAACTACAATAAGAACAGGCACAAATCCTCATATCAAGGCTGGGTGAGGAAAAGGGTCCCAAGAGCAGACAAAAGAGTCAGAGATACCCCCATTCCACTGTTAGGGGTC
The DNA here is from genome assembly GCA_902168415.1 of Peromyscus melanophrys. Lineage (NCBI taxonomy): Eukaryota > Metazoa > Chordata > Mammalia > Rodentia > Cricetidae > Peromyscus > Peromyscus melanophrys. Next base: position 41,819 of record CABHPR010124599.1, on the reverse strand, counting down.
CCATAAAAACATCAAACTAGCAACCGTATTTTATATACAGAGGACCTACGCAGACCCATGAAGGCCCTGAGATTGCCACTTAAGTCTCCATGAGCCTCTATGAGCCCTACTTAGTTGACTCTGTGGACCATGATCTGGTGTTCTCGACCCCTCTGGCTCCTACAATTCTTCCTCCCCCTCTTCCATGGGGTTCCCTGAGCTCCAAGGGGAGGGACCCATTGGAGAGCTCTGATTTGGGCTCCCTCTCACTTAATGTCTCACTGTGAGTCTCTGCATCTACAACCATCATCTGCTGGTGGTAGCTAGCATCTTTGATGACGATTGGGCTAGGCTCTGATTTATGAGTATATAAGATACCATTAGGAATCATTTTGTTGATTTTTTTCCATAAGTCTCTGGGCTATCCAGCCTCTGATTTCTGGTCATCCGGGCATGTGCTCCCTCTCAGGTGGGCCTCAAATTAGACCTGTCATTGGTTGGACACGCCCACAAGTTCTGTGTCTTCACTGCCCCAGTACATCTTTCAGGTGGGACAGATTATAGGTTGAAGGTTTTGTGGCTGGGTTGGTGTCCCAGTCCTACCTCTGGAAGCCTTGCCTGGTTACAGAGGATGAGCAGTTCAGGCTGCAAATCCTCCATTACTAGGAGTCCTTGCTAGGATCACCCTTGTAGAATCCTGAGTTTTCACTCGACTAGGATTCCACCAGTAAATCCTAAATGTCCCCCAATTCCAGTCATCTCTCCCAGTATTCTGTCCCTCCAATACCCTGCCTGATCCCTCTTGTTCCCATCCCCAGTCACCCCCAGTCCACCTTCAAAATCTATTTGATTTCCCCCTTTCCAGGGAGATCTATGCATCCCCCTAGAGTACTCCTTGTTACTTAGCCTCTGAGTCTGTGGACTGATTATCACTGACTTAACAGTTAATATCAACTTATGAGTGAGTACATACCATGTTTGTCTTTCTGGGTCTGGGTTACCTCACACAGAATTTTTTTTCTAGTTCCATCCATTTACCTGAAAATTTCACAATGTCATCTTTTTCTAACAGCTGAAAAACACTCTGTTGTATAAATATATCACATTCTTATAATCCATTCTTTGGTTGAGGGACATCTAAGTTGTTTCTAGTTTCTGGTTATTATGAATAAAGCCGCTATGAACACAGTTGAGTACGTATCTTTGTGGTAGGATGGAGTATCCTTTAGGTATATTCCCAAGAGTGGTATAACTGGGTCATGAGTTAGATCAATTCTCAGTTTTCTGAAAAAACTGCCATATTGATTTCCATAGTGGTTGTACAAGTTTGCACTCCCACCAGCAATGGAGGAGTGTTACCCTTGCTCTACATCCTTGTCAGCATGAGCTGTCACCTGTGTTATTGATCTTAGCCATTCTGACAGGTGTAAGATGGAATCTCAAAGTCATTTTGATTTGCACTTCCCTGTGCTAAGGACGTTGAACATTTCTTTGAGTGTTTCTCAGCCATTTTGGTTTCCTCTATTGAGAATTCTCTGTTTAGATTTGTACCACATCTTTTCATTTGATCATTTGGTTTGTTGATGTCTAGAGTCTTCAGTTCTTTATATATTTTGGATATTAGCCCTCCATCTCATGTGGAGTTGGTGAAGACCTTTTCCTATTCTATAGGTTGTCATTCTGTCCTATCGACAGTGTCCTTTGCCTTCTCAGTTTCACGAGGTCCCATCTATTAATTGTTGGTCTTAGTGTCTGTGCTATGGGTCAGAAAACAGGGTTTTAAAAGGCAGAAACCACATCCTGGTATCTTGCTTGGCAGCTGCAGGGGCGGGGGGGGGATTTGTAGAAGTAAGCAGTTTAAGCAAGCAGTTTTAACAGAAGCTAAAACAAGTGGTTAGCAGAGACAAGTGGAGCTTGTTAGTAGACAATTGTGGTCCAGGTCAAAGTGTACTCTTCCTTCTGCCCTGATATAAGTACACCTGGAGCAGGATGTGCACTAGGCCACAAAGGGACTTAGTGTTTTGGAATGCTTCTGAGGAGGCACACTTAATGAAACCTTTTATGCATGTCCCCGAGTGGTCTCAGGGGCCACAAAATATTGCTGCTGCTGAGAAGAATTCACCTGGAGACTGGAATAGCAAGCATAAGAGTAAAGTGAGGCTTCTCAAAAATCCTGGACACCAGGCAGGTTCTAGCTATATGTAGGTCCCCCAGTGTTAGTGTAGGCTGTTCCCAATTACAGTTGTTTTTATTTGCTGGTGTATGCATGGTCTTGTTGGTACATACCATGTATAGTAAGGGGGTTGAGGGTTTAGGCACAGCCAACAGTCCTGACCAATTCCTGCCTGGCAGGGATTAAGCAAACAGTGAACCTTGTCAAGGATAGACAACACAGAAGAAGGATCCCTAGCCCCGATGCTAGTGGTGCTTTTGGCACTTGTTGGGCCCAATCTCATGGGAGAGAGTGATGGTTAGGATTGGGTCTTTCCCCTTGGGATGAGTAGGAGGTCCCTGTTAGGACCAACCAGTCTGGGGCCCAGGAGGTGGTCTCTTCTGAATGATAAACTTATTTCCTGGGTCTCTTTTGGTAGCTATGGTAGTTTGAATGTAACTGGCCCCCACAATCTCATAGGGAGTGGCACTATTAGGAGGTGTGGCTTGTTGGAGTGGGTATCGCCTTGTTGGAGGAAGCGTGTCACTCTGGGGGCGGGCTTTGAGGTTTCCTGTGCTCAGGATACCGCCCAGCGTGTCAGCTGACTTCCTGTTACCCGCAAGATGTAGCACTCTCAGCTCCAGCGCACTGCCATGCGCCCCATCATGATGATACAATGGACTGAACCTCTGAAACTGTAAGTGAGCACCCCAATTAAATGTTTTCCTTATGAGAGTTGCCATAGTCGTGGTGTCTCTTCACAGCAATAAAACCCTAACGAAGACAGAAGTATAAAAGATTCTTCTTTCCCAGGTTCTTCCAGTGTCATGTGGAACATAGTCATCCTTATGCTGTCTCCAATTTCTCTGTCTTATGGTTATAGGATTACAGTTCCCTACCATACAATGTTGTATTAGTTAGAGTTCTGTAGAGTAACAGAACTTAGAGAATCTCTCTCTCTCTCTCTCTCTCTCTCTCTCTCTCTCTCTCTCTCTCT
>CABHPR010124599.1:12749-32324 GCA_902168415.1 Peromyscus melanophrys | reverse complement strand
TATCTATCTATCTATCTATCTATCTATCTATCTATCTATCTATCTATCTATCTATCTATCTATCTGTATATGTATATACATACGTGTGTGGAAGATTTCCCTGTCTACTAATGATATATTCAGTTTCTTCATTATTTTGAAGTTTTCATTATTGATGTCCTTCAAGTTTTTATTAAGTTTATTTTACCATATTTCTGAGGCAATTGTGAATGAGGTTTTCTTAAATTCTTTCTCAGCAAATGTGTTCTTTGTATGTAGGGAAGCAACTGAATTTTGTGGTAATTTTGTATTCTGCCATTTTGATGTAAATATTTTCTGTGGAGTGTTTAGGTTCTCCAATATGGAAGCCTGTTGTTGGTTTCTTTATTACTCTTTGTCTGTTTGGGGGGCCCACCACCCAGTTCCCAAATAAATACATGGAGTCTTTTTCTTACTTGTGACTACTTGGCCTTAGCTTGGCTTTTTTTTTAGCCAGTTTTCTTAACCTAAAATATCCCCTTTATCTTTTGCCTCTGTCTTTTTTCTTTCTCTATTTCTGTATTTCTTTCTTGACTTCTTACACTGTGGATTTCTTTGTAGCTATATGGCTGGCCCCTCAAGTTCTCCACTCTTCCTTTTCTTACTTCTTAATATTTTCTTCCAAAATTTATCCTCCTTTTTATCCTGTCTGTCTGACAGCATTTTCTGTCCTTTCTCTTGCCTAGCTACTGGCCATTACGCACTTTATTAGACCAATTAGACAGGCAAAGTAACACAGCTTCACAAGGTTAAATAAATGCAACATAAAAGAATGCAACACATATTCGCATCATTAAAACAAATGTTCCACAGCATAAACAAATGTTACAATTCTCAAAATAATATTTTTCTTTCTTTTTTTTTTGTTTTTTTTCGAGACAGGGTTTCTCTGTGTAGCTTTGCGCCTTTCCTGGAACTCACTTGGTAGCCCAGGCTAGCCTCGAACTCACAGAGATCCACCTGGCTCTGCCTCCCGAGTGCTGGGATTAAAGGCGTGCGCCACCACCGCCCGGCTCAAAATAATATTTTTCAACGGAAGCATGTCTTCTTCAAGGGAGGAAACTTAGGCTTCTTGCTTTCCTATTTGTATCCCTTGTATGTCATTTCTTGTCCATTTGCTTTGGCTAAGACTTCAATCACTGCATAGCATAAACTTCTGGAGAAAGAAGCTGGACATAGTGGTGAACTACGTTAATCCTAGCACTCAGGAGGCAGTGGCAGACTGAACTGTGTGGTATGAGGCTAGCATGCTTTGCATAGTATGTTCTAGGCCAACCACAGTTACCTTCGTGGTAGACTGAAAAAAAAAAAAAAGGACCCCAAATGGAATGGCACTATTAGGAGGTATGGCCTTGTTGAAACAAGTGTGTCACTGTGGAGGCAGTCTTTAAGATCTCTTTTCTCAAACTTCCTAAGTGTGACATTCAGTCCACTTCCTGTTGCCTCTGAGTCAATATGTAGGCCTCTCAGATCTAGCACCACATCTGCCTGTGTGCTGCCATGCTCCCCATCCTGATGATAATGGACTGAACCTCTGGAACTATAAGCAAGACACCTCAATTAAATGCTTTTATTCATACAAGGTGGCATGGTCATGGTGTCTCTTCAGATCAATAAAACCCCTAACTAAGATACCTTTTATGACTCTGTCCCATCCTTACTCCCAAAATGGACTATATTGAAGCCCTTGTATTTTTCTTGGTTTTAGCAGAAATAGTGAGTTTCTTTCTGTTTATTACATTGTTGGCTCCTTGTCACAAATATTATTACAGTGCCAGTATATATTTCAGTTTGCCCTGTTGCTGTTATAAAACCTGACCAAAAGAAACCTGTAGAGGATACATTTTTATCTTACTTTCCTTTTCTGGTGACTGTCACTGAAGGAAGACATGTCAGAAACTCCAGCAGGAGCAGAGGCAAGAACCATGGAGGAACGTTGCCTACTGGCTTGCTCTGAACAGCTTGCTCAGTTTGATTTTTAATACAACCCAGGACTATCTGCTCAGGGATGGTATGGCCCACAGTGAGCTTTGTCCTCATATATCAATCAACAATCAATAAATGCCTTCAAAGACATGTCTACAAGCCAATCTGATGGAGGTAACTTCCCCCAAAAGACTTTCTATTCCAAGATATGTCTGTGCTTGAGTCTCATGGACAAAAATTAACCAGTGTAGTATAGTATCCTTTTATTCTTTCCTTATTTTGGGCTTTTGACACAAAAAGAAGTTAATTTTTTGTCCCAAGTATTTTTTGCATCTAACCAGATGGCACTGTGATTCATTTATTTTTTATTTTTTACTTTTACTTTTTTGTTAAGAGATTTTACATTCATTCTTCTCAACAGAAGAATCTCAAATGGCTGAAAGACATTTAAAGAATTGCTCAACATCTTTAGTCATCAGGTAAATGCAAAAAAAAATGACTCTGTGATACCATCTTACACCTGTCAGAATGGCAAAGATCAAAAACACTGAAGACAGCTTATGTTGGAAAGGATGTGGAGCAAGTGGAACACTCCTCCACTGTTGGTGGGAATGCAAACTTGTACAGTCACTTTGTAAATCAGTATGGTGGTTTCTTAGAAAATTGGGAATCAATCTCCCCCAAGACCCAGCTATACCACTCTTGGGCATATCCCCAAGGAATGCCCAATCATACCACAAGGACACATGCTCAACTATGTTCATAGCAGCACTATTTGTAATAGCCAGAACCTGGAAACAACCTAGGTGCCCCTCAAGTGAAGAATGGATTAAGAAAATGTGGTACATACACACAATGGAGTACTACTCAGCAGAGAAAAACAATGATGTCATGAAGTTTGCAGGGAAATGGGTGATTCATTTCTTAAGCCATTTATGCAATACATTACATTTACAGATTTCCTTATCCTCAGCCATTGTTACATCTTTAGAAAGAAGCCTAGGATCATGGTGAATGATTTCATCTAAGGAGTTCTTTAATTTGTTTTAAAAGTAGTATGGTAAGTGTCTTTAAATAGCTGGTCATGATGGAGTATGTCTGTAATCCCAGCACTCTGGAGGCAGATATAAGCAGTCTCTGGTGAGTTCAAGACCAATATTGTGTATATGTTGAGTTCCAGGATAGCCAGGGAAACATAACTGACCCTGTCTCAAAAAGATAAAAGAGTGTTTTATTAAATGATTATATTAATTTTATTTTGTATAAATCTTGTTTGGATATCAGGCTGACACTGCCTTCATATACATATTTAGATAGCACTTCATCCATTTATGTTGAATAGAATAATTTACTAGCTTAATAGCATTGGTATTAGTTATTGGAAGCTTTATTTGCATCCAGCAGTGACTACTACTAGTCTTGCATGTTTTTAGTTGGAAGATGGTTTTTTTTATTACTGTTTCAATCTCATTCCTTACAGTATATTTGATTAAGATGTTTGCCACATCTTGGTTTAATTTTCCTACCAGATACCTAAAGAAAATGCAACAAGAATGTCATTCAAGCAACCCTCAGAAATTGAAAGGAAATAATATAAACAATGATGTTTTAGAAATTCATGTCCTCAACACCAAAACCAGATAAGGAATCATCAAAACAGAAAAAAAGGAAAAGACAATTATTTGCAAATATCACTGATGTACTTAAACCAAATATTCTCCAGAAAATACATGCAATCCAAATTCAAGAACGTATCAGCAAGATCCACTGTGGACTAGATAGCTTCGTTCCAGGGGTGGAAAGATGGTTTAACACCAGAAGTCAGAGAATGTCACAGATAGCTTCAATAGACAAGGCAGAAATACATGATCATCTCAACAGATGCAATCTGACAATCTACAGTATCCCTGAAACATTAGGGATGAAGGATAATGTCTCAATGGGATGAAGGCTGCACAGGACAAACCCATGTCCAGCATTACATCAAATGGAGGATATCTGAGATCCTTCCCTTAGAAACACCGAAGGAGGGAAGATGCTCATTCGTATACACAAAAGTAAGTCTTAGCCGGGCGGTGGTGGCGCACGCCTTTAATCCCAGCACTTGGGAGGCAGAGCCAGGTGGATGTCTGTGAGTTCAAGGCCAGCCTGGACTACCAAGTGAGTTCCAGGAGAGGCGCAAAGCTACACAGAGAAACCCTGTCTCGAAAAACCAAAAAAAAAAAAAAAAGTAAGTCTTGCTCATATTCTGCTAAAACAATAAACCCAGAAAAAAGAACAGAACGAATCAAGAAACGAAGTCACACTTTGTCACCAGCAGATGGTATGAACTTGTACATGAGGTGGTCAACACTCTGTGAGTGTGTCATAGACCTAATGAATACCATCAGGAAAAGAGGAGAATACAAAATCAAGATCCAAAATATCATTTTTGTGTACAAGGAATGATGATACTGAGAAAGAAGTCAGGAAGCAACCACAGTTGCAATAACTTCCCACAATAAAATACCTGAGAATAAATGCAACCAAGGAACTCAAGGGTCTTCATGGGGAAGATTTTGTAACAGAGAGGAAAGAAAGAGAAGACAATGGAAGATGAAACTATCTGACATGCTGATGGGTTGGCACAATCAGTGTGTACATTAACCCTTGGTTACATTACCCAAATAATGTGAGATTCTATGCAATCTCCATCAAAATTCCATGAAAACATGACTAAAAAAACATAGGAAAAAATCCAAAATTTCACATAGAAAATCAGACTCCAGATAGACCAAGCAAAGGTGAAGAAAGGAACCAATGCTGGAGGTGTCACAATAATTGTGTCCCATTTAAAACCTAGGGCAATAGTAACAGAGGAAAACAGTGCTAACTCTAAAATATGTAAATATTTCAAGAAAGCAAAATGGAAAACTCATAATTCAATTAAACGTGTATAGTCACCTGACCTTTAACAAAGGTTTCAACAACAACCAGTGTAGAAGAAACAGTCTATTTAATAAATATTGGTAGGAAACTGAACATTAAGGATTAGTATCTCAAATGCATAGGAACATCAAGCAAATAATAGCCAAATTAAAAATGGGGTAAAGAATTAATCAATGAGATCTCAGAAGATTAAACACAAATGTCTGAACAACACTTAAAGAAATCATCCTTAGCCATTGCAGAAATGCAAATAAAAACTACTTTGAGAATTTCTCTTACATCAGTCAGAATGGCCAAGACCAATAATACAAATGACAACATATGCTGGTGAGTGGGGAACACTTATTGATTGCTTGTGGGGGTAAAAACATGTGCAGCCACCATGGAAACCAGTGTGACAATTCCTCATGAGGTTGTGAATCTATCTACTTGAAGATCCAGCTATATTATTCTTGGGCACATACACAAAGTATTCTGCATCCTGCTACACAGATACTTGTTCATGATTTTCATTCTTCTTCTATTTATAACTGTTGGAATTTGTAAGCATCCTAGAAGCTCATCCACTGAAGAATGGATAACGAAATCATAGCACATTTGAACTATAAGGTTTTTTTTCAATTGTAATAATTTTTTAAAGGAATTCCTGAATTCCTTTAAACAGAGACAGAGACCCACAGTCAGATATTATTCTGAGTTTGGGGAATCCTACTGGAGAGAGAGAGAGAGAGAGAGAGAGAGAGAGAGAGAGAGAGAGAGAGAAGCATAGGAACCAGAGCAATCAAGGCCATCACAAGAAAACTCAAACATCTAATCTGGTATCATGGGAGCTCACAGAGAGGGAACCAACAACAGGGAGCCTGCATGGTAGTGACCTAGGTGTTATGCATCTATGTGACAGTTTTGTAGCTTTGTCTTCTTGTGGGACTCCTAACAGTGGGAACAGGGGCTATCTCTGACACTTTTGCTGGCATTGGGACCCCACTCCTTATCCTGGGCTGCCTTAATACAAGGGGATGTGCTTAGTCTTCCTGATTTGTTGATAACCATTGGAGGCCTGACCGTTTCTGAATAGAAAAGTAGGAGGAGTGGATGGAGGTGGGGAAGAGGTGAGGTGGGGGAAAGTATTGGGATGAGAGGAGGGAGGGAAAACTGTGGTCAGGATACAAATTAATAAATAAACATTTTTAAAGGAATTCCTGAAACCCACAAATAAATATTGGAAGTAGTGAAAATCATCTTGAGGAATGTACCTAAGACCCAAAAAGAAAAAGACAAATACAGGTTTTCTTTTACATGTGACTATTAGCTTTTAAAACTTTGATATGCATGCTACTATCTGAACAACCACAGAAGTTAGTATGTAGTAAGGGACAGGGGGAGGAGAGGATCTAGCATGAGGAGGGAAATGGAACACACTGTTATTGAGAGACACAAGGCAAACTAGAAATAGAAGATTAAATAGGGAAGGAATGGCAGAGAGTGGTGAATGTGGGTGTGTTTAGAAGGACAACTCACACTCAAGGCCAGTTGAAAACTATCTGGAAACCTGCTACTTGGAAGGTTCCTAAAGTATTTACATGTGTAAAGGAAGTCTGAATGGAATCACTAAATAAAGGGGGGAACAGTGCCCCAGCTAGATATTTTCTGCATCAAATATTTATCTAGTGCCAGGAATGGGTTACATATCTTGGTAAGTCATTGGCCAAAAGGGATCCATGGAAACTACCAAACATCGTTGGCTGTTCCCAAGGCTATGGGTTACTCTACACAAGTTTCTGTTAAGGTTTTATTGCAGAAGACACCACTTATTATTTCAATATGGAGAAGTCAAGCTAGTGCTTACCTAAAGCATTCACCACCACTGACTTGCATTTGTGGTACTGGAAGGTATTCTGCATTCTACCAGAGGAACATTGTAAACACCAGTCTAGCTGCAGACTTTGTGATCTACAAGTGACCTGCCTGTATGCTACATAAGTACAACAATGGCATAAATATTAGGGGTTTAACCAATCAATGTCTGACCGGATTTAAAGTCCACTCCATACAATGGAACTGGACCTGACATGGATAAAGATTCCCAGAACCTCAGAGTATACAAGTGAAAGACATAGGGGAAAATCTAGTACTAATATTCTGTTTAAGAAACTCAGCAACAAAAAGAATCCCAATGATATTCTGCTATGCTCATTGATGAGTGCATCACTCAGCTCTCATCAGAGAAGATGCTTCTTGTAGTAGATGGGAACTAACACAGAAATCCACAACTGGACAGTGTACAGAGAGGGAGGAACTTTGGAGCACATTGTCTTCAGTGAGTTGTCTCATCAATTCCTTCAACTCAAGGCTCAGAGATCTATGTGGAAGAGGAGACAGAAAGAATTATGAGTCAATTTGATGGATAACTCCAAGGAAGCAGTGTCTTCCAGACACAATGGCTGATACATATATAAGCTCAACCACACTGTGTGAGCTTGCTCAAGGCCTGTTGTGTTTCAAATGGTACAGGTTCAGATGGTGTCTCATAATTGTGAGGAGCAATTGCACACCAATTCTCACCCCTAAAAAAGAAGCTATGTGAAATTGATACTTGCTTTGAAAGGGAAAATCTGTTTTCTCCCATGGAGTCTCACTGAGCATATTATTAGACACATTTCAGGGCCAGTCCCATGCACAGAAGTAGTTGGATAACACAAAATGGAGAGAATGGTATTTTTGTAGACTTTTGGTCATAATTTTCTTCCCTTGGTCTTCTTTGTGTATTTGTTTCTTTTTCATTTTTTATATTTATTATATTTTTATTTATTTATTTTCTTGATTTTACATTCCACCCAAAGCTTCCCCTCCCTTCCCTCTTTCTAAGTCCCCCCTCCTTTATCCTCCAATCTCACCACATCCAATCCTCCTTCACTGTTATTCTTTAGATACAGGCAGGAATCCCATGGATACCAGTGAGTCCTGGTATATCAAGCTGCAGTGAGAGCAGGCAACCATTCTTCCACCAAGGTTGGATCAGGCAGTCCAGCAGGAGAAATGAGTCCCAAAAGCAGGCAACAGAGTCAGAGACTTCCCCCTGCTTTCACTGCTAGGAGTCCTACACGAAGACCAAGTTACACAATTGTAACATATAGGCATGGAGTCTTGGTCAGTCCTGTGTAGGGTCTCTGGTTGTCCTTTCAGTCTCTGTGAGCCCTTCTGAGCCCAGTTTAGTTGATTCTGTGGGTTTTCTTGTGGTGCCCTTGACACCACTGGGTCCTAAAATCCTTCCTCTCCCTCTTCTGCTGTATTCCCCATGCTCTGCTCAATGTTTGGCTGTTACCATTTGTCCCATCTACAAGGTATGTTGGGGTAAAGATGGTGCAGAAATTGTGGAAGTGACCAACAGATGACTGGAACAGCTGGAGACACATACCACGAGAGGAAATCCTCCTTGAGGACCAGGACTCAGAAGTGGGATATCCCAGAGACCTAGGATAGAACCAAACATGATTGGAAAAAAAATCAATGGAATGATTCCTAATGATATGCCTTCATATTCATAAACTGATGTCTAGACCTATTATCATAAGACACATTTCACACATCAACTTATGGAAAGAGATGTCTATTTGTTTTTGATGTTTATTTTAATTTCATTTTTATGTTTTTTTTTTCTTTACAGAGCTGAGAACCAAACCCAGGGACTTGCACTTGCTAGGCAAGTGCTCTACCACTAAGTTAAATCCCTAAACGCCCTTGTGGTGTTCTCTTTGCCTTTTTTCTCCTCTTTTTGGTTTTGTTTTTAAACAAAAATAGAGAAAAAACAATGTAAAGGTGGGTAGGTAGGTACTTGAGGAGGACCCAGAAGAAATTGGAAGGAGAGAAAAACATTATCAAAATACACTCTAGGAAAAAATTCAATTTAATAGTAGGCAATCCCCACATATATAAAATGGAGAAGAGACAGCCTACTCAAGACATGCTAGTGGAAAATCTGCCAACCAGAGGTTGAAAAGAAGTATCTCCCAACCATTGTTCTGTTCCAAAATCAAGTCCAAATGGATCACAGACTTTAGTATAAGTCCAGAAAGCATGAATCTGATAAAGAAAACATGGAGAAAACATCTAAATATATAGTATAACTCAGGAAATAAGACCACATTTTAACAAGTGTGATTGCATAAAACTATTTTTTTGCATTAAAAATGTTATTAGCATATTAAGAGGCAGCCCACACACAGAAGGAAAAATATCTACTGGCTGTACTAGACTGAAGAATATCTAGACTATAGAAAGTAGTAATAAACTGGGGCTGTAGACACGAGTCAGCAGTTAAGAGCACTTGCTGATCTGTCAAAGGATCTGAGTTCAGTTTCAACCACCCATGTTGGCAGGCACCTCAAAACCACTTAAAATTCCAGCTCTGCAGGATTCAGCTTCCTCCTCTGGCCCCCAAGAAAACTGCATTCTCAAGCTTCCTACAGATACACACACATATCATTTATCAAATGTGCATTCACTGCTCAAATTGCCAAGATGAAAAAACACATTTCTCATTTTTGTGACATCCACTCTCATCAACTTTTTGGGTTTTTTCAATCTCTCAATCATCTCCTGTTTTTTCAACCCTACAACACAGTAGAATTTGTCAAGCTATATCTGAAAATGACATTGAATGCATGATAGTCCTTGTATTAACTACAAAGCATTCATCTATAGAGCCTTATCCATACTAAACCCCGTGCCCTTATTTTCAGAATACCACCTGAAAATTACCAGTTTGCTCTGCCTTTGGCTTTTGCTGTGGACGAAATCAACAGCAATCTATATCTTCTACCAAATGTGTCTCTCATATTTTACTTCTTCACTGACAATTATCATGATAAACAAGCATTTCAAAATTTTATATACTTTGCTGCAAAAAGGCATAGACTTCCCCTTAACTACATCTGTAAAGATAAGACCAAATGTTGGGTAACGATTACAGGACCAATGTTAGCACCATCCATGAGCCTGGCACATTTTTTGCAGTTCTGCAAATATCCACAGGTGAGGTTGTTTGGGTGGGAAAGTATGAAATCTTTCTCATTATTTGGCTAAGCCTGATGCTGAGGAGAGTATAAGGGGGAGATTGGCTTCAAATTCATGTAAATCAAGTTCAAGTGTAATTAATCATGCACTCAATGGGACATTCCTAATTCATTGATTGAGATATAGATGAGAAGAAGAATTAGCAGTCAAGGAGAAATTCCTTGAACAAACTGTAGAAAGTGATTTTTTTGCAGGTTTCTAACAGTGTAGTATAACTGTAGTAATAGGGAAAATTGCCCTTCTTGTTATTTCAAACTGGTGCTTCACACACCTCAGGGCTTCCATTGAGATTTCTGACAATCCTCTACCTCATGCTGCTCCCTGTGTTTTACGTCCTTCAGCTCACCTATGGACCTTTCCATCCTATCCTGAGTGATCATGAACAGTTCCCCAATCTGTATCAGATGGCCCCCAAGGACACAGCTCTGGCCCTGGCCATGGTCTCTTTGATGCTTCACTTCAACTGGAACTGGGTTGGGCTGGCCATCTCAGATGATGACCAGGGTCTCCAATTTCTCTCAGATCTGAGAGGAGAAACTGAAGTCCAAAGAGTCTGCTTAGCCTTTGTGATCATGATTCCAGTCAACATGGAGTTATACATGTCAAGAGCTGAAGTGTATAACAAGCAAATTGAGACATCATCCACAAATGTTGTTATCATTTATGGTGACACAGGCAGTACTCTAGCTGTGTGCTTTAGAATGTGGATATCACAGGGTATACAGAGAATATGGGTCACCACCTCACAGTGGGATGTCATTACAAGTAAGAGAGACTTCACAGTTGACTCATCCCATAGGACTCTTGCTTTTGCACACCACCATGCTGAGATTTCTGGTTTTAAAAATTTTGTTCAGACACTGAACCCTTCCAAATATACAGACTTATTCCTGGCAGGACTAGGGTGGATGTACTTTAGCTGTGAAGCCTCCACATCTAACTGTAAGACACTGGAGAACTGCTCATCTAATGTCTCACTGGAATGGTTAATGCTACAGAGTTTTGACATGGCCTTTAGTGATGATGCTTATGATATATACAATGCTGTGTATGCTATGGCCCATGCTCTCCATGAAATGCTTCTTCAACAAGTAGAAAACCAGCCAATCAACACTGTGAGAACACTAGATTCTGACTGCTCACAGGTACTGTATTTTCCAATGGATGGTACTTGGTGTCATCAATGTTATAGTCTTTAAAGAGTCTCTCACATGCTGAAACTAATATTTGTCATGTATATGGTGTTCACTATAAGGGATGGTTTGCATAAGTGTACTCACCTGATTCTGACACCACTGTAGGCTCTGGGGACCTTATCAGTCGTGATTCTCTGATAGCTATATTACAGGACACACTGCTGATTCAGTTCAGTAGTTACTTGTATACCTGTGTGTGTGAGTATATTTGTGTCTGATTTTCTGTATGTTTTTGTGTTTTTTTCTGTGTACGTGTTTGTGTCTTTGTGGGTGTCTAAATGCATTTCTGTGACTTTGTATGCTTATGTATAGATGTGCTACTTTGCATGTCTGAATATCTCTCTCTTGTGTTTGTTCATGACTGTGTATATGAGCATATAATTGTTGTGTGTGTCTCTTTGTGAATGTTTTTAACATTGTGTCTCTGTGTGTGTGTTTTGTGTCTTTATGTGCCTGTGTGTTTCTGCGTCTGTGTCTGTATTTGATTGCTTAGGTCTGTCTGTCTGTGTGTGTTAGTGTGTATGTGTATTAATGAGTGTGGCTGTGTTATGTGTGTGCCTCTGCATGGGTGTCTGTGTGGAAGTGTTTGTGTGTGTGTTTATGGTGCATATTTATGTTTGATGTTTGTGTGTTTGTCTGTGTTTGTGTATGATGGTTTCCCCTGAGAGAACTAAAATTCTAGGAACACAATGACTTTATTTATTCACATGCTTTCATTGAGTTTCTCCCTTGGGCACCTTCAATAAAGTTGCCTTAGGATGAAATCAAAACATTTTCAGACTTAAGTTAAAGGAATATAGAATAAAGAATGTTGTCTCTCTTTCAGCTTCACCTATTTCTGAAGAATATGCACTTTGTTAATACTGCTGGAGATGTAATAAATATGAATCAGAAAGAAAAACTGCAAGCGGACTATGGCATTTACCACATTTCTAATTTTCCCCATGGTGTTGGACTTAAGGTGAAAATAGGAGAGTTTAAGCCATATTTTCCACATGATCAACAGCTCCATTTATATGAAGATATGATAGAGTGGGCCACAGGAAGTAGACAGGTGGGTCTGACCAAAATGTATTGATGTACACTTCAGAGTTGTAGCCACTGTCAAGTGGGGCCATTTGGGTTTCTCTGTGACTTAGTGAAATTAGATGAATAATCATGTAAAGACTCAATTTTAAACTTCTAGATGATGTTTCTTCCATTCAGATTTTAAATATGTGATTTTTTTGGTAAGTTTTTGAAAATCTAAGACAAACATATATTTTTTATCATATCAGAAACACTCTGATTTATAAACGAATATAAAAGTAGATATGGCCAACATTTGATATTATTCCCAGTAAATTTATCAATATACTTTTGGTATTTTCTGATTCTGCCCATTGCCTTTCTTCTCTTCTGTTGAGTCTCTAATCCACATACTGGAAAGACTGAAGCTATTTGTAAGGAAAGATTTGGAACTAGGAACAGATATGCAAGTCATTAATTTATATTCTATAAATTTATTCAAGTACATTGACTAGGAGGTCCTAAACTGCCTACTTGTCTAACAATACATTCATATTTTCATGGACCACCTTAGATATTTTATTAATTATAACTTGGTTTTTAGACTTTTTATGTATATGGATGTTTTGCCTGTATATATCTGTTCCATATGAGTATTAGGGATGTAAGTATGCCCGGAGAGGTATTAGGATACCCAGGACCTGAAGACAATTTTGGGCCTGTGTGTAGGAATTGGGGGATTGAGCAGCAAGTGTGATTTGTTGCTGAGCCACCTCTCCAGCCCTCAGTCATAAAATCTAAATGAATCCTTCATTAGAAGAGCATTGCTTTGCACCTTAATTCTTGCATAACTCATTCAAACAAACAAAGATTTGTATTGTCTCCTTATTTGGCTGGAGAGGCCCTCATAATTATAATTTGGCTTTGAAAAAATTAGTAAATAAAATGCCCCATTATGTGTCCCCAGATGTATTATAGGTATTGATTCTGATGTGTCTGGTTTTATAGTATGTGAATTACATTGCCTACTACAATTTTGTTTGTTGCATTTGAAAGGGGTTTACTTCCAGAAAGTGTGCAAACTTAATCTGAAGTGATATCTCAAGTTGCTCAGATAGAGTTAAATCAAGAATTAATATTCTATTTTCACAGTGATGAGAAATTATGCTCAGAGAACAGAGCAAATGGGTTGAAGTTTTAGCTACTGGCCTGTACCACTAGATCAGAGGCGAGCAATGAAATCACAAGTCTGCTTCTACCAGGCCTAACTTGAACGAACATTACAAAAACATCAACCAAAAGGATAGGGAGGACTAAAAACAAACCAATATGTGCCATATTCTAGATATGCGAATTGTAAGCAGAAATGAAACTTGCAAACAGTGAGGCAGCAGCACTCCAAATGATACAATCATAGACTTACATGACAGCGAACTCAAAGACATTCTAAACAAAGACTTGAAAGAATAATTATAAGAATGTTCTAGAAATCAAAGAGCATACAAATTACGTCTAAGGACAATCCAATTAGATCACAAACACTTGCAAATAATAAGGAATTGAGTGAAGATGAGACAAAAATTCAATAAAGGTACAATAACAATGAGGAATTCATACTAACATTCTGAAAATGAAAGACAATTCACACAGCAAACTGTATAAAACGTGTTACTAAGAGAATATCTCAAGTAGAAGACAGGCTATCAGGACTTGAAACAAGACAGTTGAATTATAATTCAAACTATGACGAAGATAAAACAGTAAGGAAGGATGAAGAAAACACAAGAGACTTAGGGGACATCAACAAAAGACCAGATTAAGAAAGCACAGGCACTAGAGGAGGACAACATGTGAAAGGACCAAAGGTATTTCTGATAAAATGGCAGCCAATATTTTACCAAATGCTGGGGAAATACGGACATCCAGATACAGTAGGCTGTCAGAGTGCCTAACAGACAGATTCAGAAAAGGACCTGCATTTTTAGAATATTACTTAAAATCTCAATTATGCAGAATACAGAGTAATTTTAGGTTACAAGAGAGAAGGTCAATTTCATTGAAAGTCCTCATCATAATAACAGTAGCTTTATTCATAGACACTTTAAAAGGAGGGAGTATCAATTATGTGTTTTAAACAGAGACAAAATTTCCAACTTCAATTACTATACCCAACAAAACTATCCTTCATAATTTCACGAAGATGGGAAAACTTGTAATGGTGAACACAAATTGCAGGAATATATAGCTCCTGGAACATCACTAAGGAAGAGACTTCCAGACTGTCTTTACACTTCACACTCCTTCACATTGACTATTAAGTTCAACAGTAGATCTCACAGGAATGTGTAGACTACACTAGATCACTAGACAGAAAAGCAAAGGTTTGAAATACATCAAAACTTACAAAAACACAAATGAACAATAATCACCAAATAACTTTCATTTATAAATGAATTTGAAGAATCCCACTCTCCAATCAAAGGACACAGACAAGGTAATTTTTTTAAAAAAAACAAACAATACTGTGTTGCTCAGAAGGTAAATATTGTACTCATAAAAAAACAAAGCCTCAGAAGTAAAGAAAAAAGACCATTCCAGGTAAAGTGAATCAGAAAGTAGAAAATTGTACTCTAATCAATGAACATGGATGGAGAAATTCTTAAGTAAATTCTGGCAAACAGGTCACAACAGCACATCAGAAAGATCAGTCTCTATACACAAGATGACTTTATTACAGGGATATAAGGCTGGCTCAACATATGCAAATCAATCAAGTATAATATGTCACATAAATATATCCTAGAATAGAAATCGTATGCTCATTGAAAAAGATACAGAAAAGGTCTTGAGCAATGTCCAGCATCCCTTCAGAGAAAGCAAACAAAGAAACAAAAAAACCCTTGAAAAATAAAAAGGACATTTCTTGACAAAATAAGTTTCTATAAGACAAAACATAGACAACATTGTACTACATGGAGAGAAACTCAAAGCATTTCGACTAAATTTAGAAATGGAACAAAGTGTGGTGGTGCTTCCCAGAATTAATGAGCAACTAAAAAAATAGGTCACTTGTAGCTGTATTTATAAGAAAAAAGAAACACACAAAGCCAAAGTAAAGAGAAAAGCCAAAGAGGTCAGAGCTAAGAGCCTTAACCGCTTTCCGTTCGCTAGTCTCTCCCTGAAGCAACGTCTCCCAGCTCAAAAGGGGGGTTGTCCTTAAATAGAATTCTGTTCTGCTTTCTCATTGGTTGTAAACCCAACTGCCTAACTGCCTCATCACTACTTTCTCGCCAGACTCTGGCTATGGCTTGCTAATAGCTCTGACCCCTAGGCAACTTTATTTATTATTAACATACAACATTTAAATAAAAAGAAAATATCACCATAGTCACCAATATGACCAGAGGCCAATTAGACAGACAATTTCTCAATAAAGTTTCTCTTTTTTCTTGTATCTCTGCTTTGTGTGAAGTTGACAAAGCTAAGCTACACTATGGGTGGGTAGGGTGTTCAGTTCAGGCATTCCAGTGGTGACACAACATATACTCCTAGATCTTCCTGAACTTTTAGTAGTTCAGAAGCACCTCAACATTTCACCAATTTGTTCTCACATGTTCATGTGTGGCCTTGTACAAAGTCCTGAAAGAAATGTGTTCACTCAGGTCATGTATAGAAATAAACTTGTTAACTTCCCAACATGATGAGATGCTATAACTATTGAAGGAGTAGTCAAACTCCTGGCCCAGCATCTGTCTGATTTTCCTCAGATGCCCTCTGCTGTGTGCAGTGTTGATTGTCCCCCTGGATTCAGGAAAATCCATCAAGAAGGAATGGCAGCCTGCTGTTCTGATTGCACCCCCTGCCCAGCAAATGAGATTTCCAATGAGACAGGTAAGTGTTTACTGCAGAGAGAAATCCTTCAGATTGACTGATTTCTGCTATCCACACTGCACTTTCAAAGAGGTCTTGAAGGGTGCTGCACTGCTGTGTGATATTCACCAGAGAAGACTGCTCAGACATAGGTTTAAGCCAAATAAAGTCATCATTAGCTGGATGTCAACTACAGTTGATGTTCAGGACCCCAGTGTAGCACTAAGCCTTTCTCAGGGTGAGGTTTTAAGCAAAAGAACCATGTTCTGGGTTGACATACTTCAGTTACCAAGAACAGTGAGCCAAAAGTAGATCCATAGAAGCTAAAAAGCAAAGTTAGTACATTTTGAGACTTTCCCAGAACTATAAGGACTATGATGGATTAGGCCTTTGCTTCAGTTTGCCAGGTAGTGCTGCTAGGTGGTGAGTTTTATAGTCTGAGTGGTACTTCTATCATGGAGTCAGTTGAGCGAGGGAGGGTCTGGGTAACTACTAAGTTCTGTGGCCCTTTTACAGCACAAATAAAATCTATTCCTTTCCTAATTTTGTTTTACAAGTATGTGATCAATAATAATGTCCTTATAAATAACAACCTGTGCCTTCACATACAACTTTGACTCAGTGTAAAATCATTGCTGGTAGTATTTTGTAAAAGAAAGTGTTTTGAAAAATCAAACAGCCCTGTGAGGGAATTCTACACTATATCTGTCCCAATGATTATATCCCTGTAAAGGTCCAAGTAGACTAGATTGTAGTCACGAGTCTTTGTAAATTTTTGGTTATTCATTTATCCTCCTTGAATGTATGTATGTGTTTCTGTGTGAGTTTATGTGTGGGTGTAAATAGTTGGTTATTCATTTATCCTTCTTGAATGTATGCATGTGTTTCTGTGTGAGTTTATGTGTGGGAGATTGTGGAGGCCGAAACAGTGCATATAAGCCCCTGGAACTTGAGTTACAGACAGGTATAAGCTTCCACATGGATGCTGAGTCCAAACCCTTGTTCTCTGCAGAGCTGTAAGCACTCTTAATGGTTGAGTCATCTCCTGCCACTGAAGTCATGAATCCTACACAACTTGTTCTTGCCACTGCCCACAAACATTGCTGACAAAGAAAGATATCGAGTCATGTAGCAGGAATCTTAGAAGGTCTTATTAATAAAATCAAACCTGGAGCCAGATATTGTGGTGAATGCTGGAAGATCAGAGAAGCAGAACAAGCCACAGCCACCTCACCTTGCCAGTTCCTCAGCTGATTCTGTTTCCTCAGACTGGAAGCCTCTTAGTCCTCATCCAGAATGGGTCTCAGCTGAACTGTAGCTCAAAAAAAGCCTAAAAGCTTAACCAGCCAAATGCTTCTAGTTTCTGGTCCTCACGCCTTATATATCTTTCTGCTTTCTGCCATCACTCCCTGGGATTAAAGGCTCACTTCTTGGGGTTAAAGGCGTGTGTCACCATGCCTGGCTATTTCCAATTTGGCCTTGAACTCACAGAGATCCAGAGGGATTTCTGCCTCTGGAATGCTAGGATTAAAGGCGTGAGTGCCACCATTTTCTAGTCTCTGTATCTAGTAGCTGTTCCGTTCTCTGACCCCAGATAAGTTTATTAGCGTCCACAATATTTTGGGGAAAACAATACCACCACAGAGTCACCATATATTTGGATGGTAAATAAGTATTGTGTGGTGGTGGGCATGCTCTTTATACAGCATTTGATGAATGGCTAGTATTTTGTGTTGTCATTTAGCTGACAGGAGAGTGGGGAAGACAGCATGAAGATGTGAATTCAGGGTGGTACCCTAAGGCTGCAAAAAGGAAACTTTGGGATGAAGCAAGTGCTGTTACTTCCATGTAAGGGAGGTTTTTGGAGAGTTTTGAGACTGATGCCATTGTAGGTTGTGGTGACTAAAGAGTAGTGACTGTGGGAAAAATTATTAAAAACAGCTAAACACGAGACAGCACTTGATTTCATATAAAAAAAAGGGGGAAAAGTGTGGACGCATGATGTAGAGAAAGACAGGTGTCCCATTTAAGATTTTTGTACACAGTAGCAATGAATGTCACAATAATATAGATAAAATAGTTTTGTAGTGAAAAGAAACAGCCACAATTATTCCAATGATAGTTTGGCATACACAATCCATATAAGTCAACTGGTTATTGATTTGGAGATGGTCAAATTCAAAGGTGAGTCCAGAATTGTTTTTGACATTTATTGCCAGTCATTGTCTATAATGCAAAGAACATTTAAAGAAGACATTTAGGGTGTTGGAGAGATGTCTCAGCAGTTAAGAGCATGGGATGCTCTTCCAGAGGTCCTGTGTTCAATTTTCAGAAACCACATGGTGGTTCACAACTATCTGTAATGAGATTCGGTGCCCTCTTCTTGTGTGCAGGCATACATGCAGGCAGAGCACTGTATACATAATAAATAACTAAATTTTTTTTAAAAAGACAATTTAGGGTCAATGAAAAGAGTTAGCATGTAAATCTCTTGCCACAAGTCTGATGACCTGAATTCATCGCAAGAAATCCATTGGAATGAGATGGAGCCAACTCCTACAAGATGCCTTCTTGACAACTTGCACTTTACACACACACACACAGACACACAGATACACAGACACACAGACACACACACACACACACACACACACACACATACACATACACATTTAAAAAATAGATTGTAATAAAATTGAGTAAAGATAATAATTATAAAGGGCATTTATAATAATAAATACCAACAAAAAATAAACAAAAACTTTATGCTTATAAATACTTGAATTAGGCATATGTAGAGGGTAGTAAGTCCATACAGGGCCAGGTCCATGTAAAGTCTACCAGAGGCATCTGATGCCCTTTGTACCAGAGTTACAGGTAGTAATATGGCACTTCACATATTCTTGGAACTGGACTTAGGCCTCTTGTAAGAGCAGACCATGTTCTTAACAGCTGAGACATCTTTCCAGCCCCTTAAAGAACAACAAACCAAAAATGCAATAATAGCTGTCCATAAATGCTGGTTGGTTTTATTCATGGAATGACTTAAAATCCTGGAAGCACATCATTGCTCTCATTTATTATCCACAATTTAGCACAATTACAATCATATTTCCCTTACTTGCTGTGGTGGAAATTACAGCTTATGAATGGGGTATTATTGCTCAATTCAAATATTCTGTGTTACCACTCTCACTTGGGAGTTCTCATGTTGTCTTTTTCATGCTGTTTTACTAATAACTCCTTCACCATTTAGTACATTAGTAGAACCCAGGTCTGTTGGAGGACACAGAGGTTTCCTAGTGATATCTGAGCTTGCTTTACCAGCAGGGCTGCATAAGAGGATGACTGGATTTCGGGCCTGGGTACTAACTGTTTGGTAGGGTCTACATTTAGTTGTATCTGTAAGGGGGAGGTGTTTTGCCTCCCCCCTTGGCATTGATATAAAAGCCTTTTGGAATAAAGTTCTAGGCTGGTGGATTAGGATCTAGGCCCCTCTGAGGCTATCCTGTGTTTCTCTCTCCCTCTCTCTCTCTCTCTCTCTCTCTCTCTCTCT
>CABHPR010124599.1:0-12649 GCA_902168415.1 Peromyscus melanophrys | reverse complement strand
GCATCAGAGGAGTGGCACCAGAGGTTGTCCTCTGGTCCCCACATTCACACATGTGTACATATGCACCTGTATACACAGGAACACACACAGAGACACACAGCCTCTCTCTCTCTCTCTCTCTCTCTCTCTCTCTCTCTCTCTCTCTCTCTCTCCCCTCTATATTTCTATCTAAATCTCTTATCCCTCACTCCCCAAGAACATCCAGGGGGAAAATGTGGTGGCAGGTCCCCACACAGGTCTCATATAGAAGGAAATTAGAGAAGGAAGTAGGTGCTCTGTGCTCACTAAGGTGGTGGTATAAGATACAAGACTTTTCGGTGCTGTGTATGTATTGAGTTTTCTACCTTAATAGTAAGATTAATTCATTTTATAAACTGTCTGCTATCCCTATTCCCTGATGAGGACACAACTAAGGGCATCATATTTCATTAATTTTTTCTTGAGAATTTCATATATTATAAAACCACCCTCTCTCCTCATTCTATTTCCCACACATCACATGCAACAAAAACTCTCAAACTCATGAGCTCTTTTTCATTTACTATTTTCAAACACTCTTTTGTATTTACTGCTTTCATATACATATGCACTTGCACACACACACAATAGATTCTATTTGCTGTTGTTTGGCTACTCATGTGTTTGGTGATGATCATATGGGAATAAAAAAAAAAGCTATAAGAGGTTTCATCCGGATAAGACAAAGTCTCCATCTCTCATGAGGGAATCACTTTTAATTCAGACAGAAAGATTCATATTATAGTGTATCAATAGGATCTGTGTTTGTCCTTGAAGAATATAGGCATGTGAAACAGAAGAATATAGGCATGTGAAACAGAAGCATTGCTCTTCAGAAAAGTCTCAATTACATCTTTATCAATAAAGTATGTGGATGTTGTAAAGTTTCCAAAATACACTGGTGTGGCCTGTCCATAAGAAATGCTGAAGTTGCACTAACAATACTTTTGCTTTCTGCATCAGATATGGATCAGTGTATGAAGTGTCCAGAGGACCAGTATGCCAATGCAGAACAGAACCACTGCCTGTACAAAGATGTGACCTTTCTGGCCTTTGATGACCCCTTGGGGATGACTCTGTCCAGTATGGCCTTGTGTTTATCTGCATTCACCGTTCTGGTTCTTGGGATCTTTGTGAAGCACCAAGACACTCCCATTGTGAAGGCCAATAACCTCACTCTCAGCTACATCCTGCTCATCTCCCTCATCTTCTGTTTCCTCTGTTCCTTGCTCTTCATTGGCCATCCCAACTCAGTCACCTGCTTCCTGCAGCAAATAACGTATGGAGTTTCATTCACTGTGGCTGTTTCCACTGTGTTGGCCAAAACAATTACTGTGGTTTTGGCTTTCAAAGTCACTACTCCTGGAAGAAGGATGAAGTGGCTCCTGGTATCAGGGGCACCAACCTACATCATTCCCATCTGTGTCATCATCCAAATTATTCTCTGTGCAATCTGGCTGGGGGCTTCTCCTCCCTCTGTTGACATTGATGCATACTCTGAGCATGGCCACATCATCATTGTGTGCAACAAGGGCTCAGTAACTGCCTTCTATTCTGTCTTAGGATACCTGGGCTCTTTGGCCCTGGGGAGCTTCACTGTGGCTTTCTTGGCCAGGAATCTCCCTGACACCTTCAATGAAGCCAAATTCTTGACATTCAGCATGCTATTGTTCTGCAGTGTCTGGGTCACTTTTCTCCCTGTCTACCACAGCATCAAGGGCAAGGTCATGGTGGCTGTGGAGGTCTTCTCCATCTTAGCCTCCAGTGCTGGCTTGCTGGGATGCATCTTTGTCCCCAAGTGCTACATAATTTTGCTAAGACCAGAGAGAAATTCTCTACAAAAGTTAAGGGAGAAAACATTTCTCAGAACTCACATTTCGTAAATTTCAACTGACAAATGTAATGTTGGTACAGAACCACCTATTGGGAAACAATGCAAGATTATTCATTAGCTAGTGACTCTCACTGTTTCTTCTAATGGTGTTGTTTATCAGTGTCATGTATACTACTTTTATCTATATTGTCTCCCATAAACTTCCTCTCAGCCACCTATTTTTACAGGACTTGCCTTTTGGATATTAGTGCAGAGTTGAAGTGTTCTTTTTGCCTCTAATATATAATAAGATTTGAAATTAAGTCAGAGGTTTCTTTTTGATATCTTAGTGAATGTAAGACTTTGACAGCAATTGATTATTGGAGAAATTGAAGGAAGTTTGTGACCTCATGTTTGCAGATGAAGGCAAAACAGTGCTACCCCTTGTAGGGCAAAGACTGTAGAATTCTGATGCATCCTTGGAGTTAGAGAAGTAGAACTTAGGAGCTATAGGGATGTTTCAATAAACAGATATTACAGAATATTGCAGAAGCTGGAGAGATGTCTTGTTGGCAGCAGATGCTGAACAGGCCTTGTGCATAGCCTGTTTGCTTAAGGTGCCCTTTTTGTCCGTCCTCTTTTCCTGTGGTCAGTAAGTCACAGGATGTTTAAGATATAGCTATTGCTGGAACATTGTTTCAAGAATCAGCTCTCTGCTTGAGGTCTTCCTGTTTGGCTGAGCTGCTGGGATGCAGATGGGAACCTGAGGATCGTGTCCTGACCCCATGGAGAGTAGGAAGTAGCAGGATATATAAGACTGAGGGATAATCAATAAAGGAGCTCTTTTTGGATGAAGAACCACGGTGTGTCCAGAGTGCTGTTTAACCTCGGCGTCCCTTGCCAGTTCTCAGTCCCCGGCTGTGTAGGTCGCAGCAAGTGGAGTTTCCATTGAGACTTGGAAAGAAGGGGTAAGCGTACGAGGCTCACCTTCACAAAGGAATGGGGAGGATTGGATGAAACAGAGTAAAATAGGGTACGTACCATGGGGAATTCCACAGCTAAGGCTCAGTTGGCCACTGAGTTGAGAGAGCTGTTGCAGAAACAAGGAACAGGTATTAAGTCTAGTACCGCACTGACATTTGTGGACACTATAGATGAAGCTAGCCCGTGGTTTCTGACAGGAGGAGGGTTGAATATCCCTGATTGGGAACAGGTGAAACGTGATCTACAGAAGGTATTGCAGGATAAGGGACCAGAGAACTTTTCTATTGCAGCCTTTTCTCTTTGGAGGCTGATAAAGGATGCACTATTAACTGACAAGGTGAAAGTGAAGGAACAATTAGCAGAATGTGAGCAGGCTTTCGCCACTGCCCAGGAACCTGAAACTAATGAATCTTTAAAAGGGGAAAAAGAAGAAGAGAAGGCTATGAAACCCCACAAGAAACTTGCAGTTCAGGATGATGAGAGTGACCTTGAGTCTATATATGAGTTGTTGGATGAGGAGGAGCAGATAGAGAAAGAGATTGAAGAATTACAACAGCGGTTGCAGAAAGTGAAAGTAAAACATGAAGAATCTTTGGCTCCGATCTGCTGTCGGCCGCCTCCTCATAATCCATATTGGTTGGACAGCGACAATCAGGGTGATAAGGAGGAAGGGGAACGGAGGGGAATTATCTGGCAGGATACTGTGCAAGCTTATCCCATTTCCAAAACTGTTAATGCTGCCAGACAAGCCGTCAGGAATCATGTGCCTTTGACATTTAAAGAAATGAAACAATTAAAAGAAGCAGTGAGCAGTTATGGTCCGCAGGCCCCATTCACTGTGACACTTTTTTGAGTCCTTTTCTGCTAGTTATTTAACACCTAGCGATTGGCAGCAATTATACTGTGCTGCCCTGTCTGGAGGAGATTACCTCTTGTGGAAAAGTGAGAATCACGAAAGATGCTTAGAGCTGGCACACATTAATGCGCGGGCCGGTCAACCCCAGAGGAATTATGACATGCTGGCAGGCACAGGGCAATATGCCGATATTCAACAGCAAATATTGTATGACCCTGGCACTTATGCTCAAATAGCTAATGCAGCGGTCCAAGCCTGGAAATCTCTGCCAAACCTTGCTGCGGGAGAACAAATTTCAAAGGTCTTGCAAGGTCCTTCAGAACCCTATGCAGATTTTATGTCACAGCTTTTGCAATTGGCAGGAAGGATCTTTGGAGATTCTAATCAGGCTATGCCGGTAGTTAAACAGTTGGCATATGAGAATGTAAATAAGTATTGCAAAGAAGCATTAAGAGGGAGCAAAGGCAAGAGTTTGAATGACATGCTTCGTGTCTGCAAAGACATAGATAGTAATCATATTACTGGACAAGTTTTAGCTGCTGCCATAAGACATGGCTTGCAAGGCATGAATGGCTGAGGTACTCGACCTAAAGGATGTTTCCAGTGCAGGCAGGAAGGCTATTTGAAACGCGATTGCCCACAAAACAATCCAAACCAGTCACCTGGAATATGTCCCAAATGTAAAAAGGGTCGGCACTGGAGTAGTGAATGTAGATCTAAGTTTGACGCACAGGGCAACCCACTACCTTCGGGAAACAGGGGACGGGGCCCGCTGCGGACCCCGAAAGCCAAAGTGTATGGAGCTATGCAGACCCAAACAGTAATCCCAGGCAGTGGTCGCCTCAGTTTCATTCCACAAAACAACCCCTTTCAATTGACCAACTCAGTCGAGGAACACTGGGAAGTGCAGGACTGGACCTCAGTTCCACCGCCAGAGCAATCTTAACCCCTCAAATGGGACCTCAAGCACTACCCACTGGAGTTTATGGCCCCTTACCAAAAGGATCTGTGGGACTGCTTTTGGGTAGGAGTAGTGCGTATATGAAGGGCATAAGGATTTTGCCTGGAGTGATAGATAATGACTATGAGGGAGAGATAAAAATCATGGCAGAGGCAACTCAGGGGGTCTTAGTGATCCTGCAAGGGGAGCGTATAGCTCAGCTACTTCTGCTTCCTATTGTTTCTACAACAAACAGAAGTTTATGTGCAGCCCGGGGAAAGAGAGGTTTCAGGTCCACTGGTACTCCTCAAGTGTTCTGGGTAGCCCACCTAGACTCTAGGCCTAAATTAGAATTAAAAATTCAAGGTAAATCTTTTATGGGGATTCTTGATACTGGGGCAGATGTATCCATTATATCCAAAGAATATTGGCCTGCACGATGGCCTCTGGAGGATTCTACAGCAGTGTTACAGGGCATAGGACAGACCAGACCAGAGAAAAGTGCCTGCGTATTGAAGTGGAGTGATCAGGAGGGGCATGAAGGACATTTTCAACCTTATGTTGTATTTGGTTTACCTACTAACTTGTGGGGAAGAGATGTGTTAAACACCATGGGAGCAGTTTTCACTACTAAAGGGAGAAAATCTGTTCCTTAATAATATAATGATTGATATGGGATGGACACCAGGAAAAGGGCTGGTGGGAAAGGCAGAGCAGGGTTGTGTTGCTGCTCTTACTGCCGCCGATGAGGTCACCAGACTACCTGGAGATCAGAGAGGCTTAGGGCATTTTTAGTATGGGTCACTAGTGTGCGGCCTTCTCCCACACCTATTACTTGGTTATCTGATGAGCCTGTGTGGGTAGATCAGTGGCCCTTACCACCAGAAAAATTGAGGGCCACCCATGAGTTAGTGCAGGAACAGTTGTTGGCAGGGCATATTGTCCCTTCCATGTCCCCCTGGAATACTCCTATTTTTGTTATCAAGAAAAGGTCTGGAAAATGGAGACTTTTACAAGATTTACATGCCATAAATGGCACTATGCAGTTAATGGGGGCTCTTCAGCCAGGCCTTCCCAGCCCAGTTGCTATTCCCAAAGATTGGCATATGATAGTGCTAGATTTGAAAGATTGCTTTTTTACTATTCCTTTGGCTCAGCAAGATTGCCAGTGTTTTGCATTTTCTGTTCCTTCTATTAATTATAAAGAACCATATAAGCGGTATCATTGGGTTGTTTTACCTCAAGGAATGGCTAATAGCCCCACTATGTGTCAAATGTATTTTACAGAAGCCATACAACCCATTAGAGCAAAGTTTCCATATGTATATATTATACATTATATGGATGATATATTATTGGCAGCATCCACCCAAGACTGCGTATTACAAGTTTATGCAGATTTGCAACAAGCACTTGCAGCTGCAGGATTAGTGATTGCCCCAGAAAAGGTACAAAATATGGCTCCTTATCAATATTTGGGATATACTATAAATTCTGTAGGGATATTTCCACAGAAATTACAATTTCATATTGCAGAATTAAAGACATTGCATCATTGGCAGAGGTTTTTAGGGGAAATTCAATGGCTCCGCCCCTCATTTCAAATACCCACCGGAGAACTTAAGCCTCTCTATGATGTTTTAGAAGGAGATTCTTCTCCGACTTCCTTAAGGACCCTATCAGCGGAAGCCAAGGCCGCTTTAGGAAAGGTAGAACAAGCACTACAAGAACTCCAAGTGCAACAAACAGATTATACCAAACCCTTACTATTGCTAATTCTTCCCTCTGCATTTTCACCTACAGGAGTATTTTGGCAAACAGGGCCCATATTTTGGGTGCATTTATCTGCATCCCCATCTAAAACTTTGAATGCATATTATGAATTGGTAATTCAACTCCTATGGAAAGCTAAATATATGGGGGAATCCTTGTTTGGAAAGTCTCCTGAGTGCATTGTATTCCCTTATACACAAGAAATGTTAACTTATTTGCAAAGAGAACATGAAGCTTGGTGCCTTTTCTTGTGTACTTTCACAGGCTATATAGATAATCATTATCCAAAACATAAACTTATAGAAAGTTTTAAAGTGTGTAGTTTTATTTTTCCCCATATTGTAAAACAGGAACCTATTAAGGGTGCTCATTTAATTTTTACTGATGCATGTAAAGGAGGTTTTGCTGTGGCCATCAGTGGGGATGAGGTGACGTGGGTGGCAGTGCCCTCCATGTCTGCACAACAAGCTGAGATTACAGCTTTACAATTGGCTTTGCAAGTTTACTCTTTAGAACCTATACATGTCTATACTGATAGTTGCTATGTGGCCAAACTGATGCATAGTATTGAAACCACTCCATACATTGGAAAACAGTCTACAGTACATTCTCAATTACAGACCATTCAAAGGTTAATTTGGGCTAGAAAACATCCTGTGTTTGTGGGCCATATTCGAGGACACTCTGGTCTTCCAGGGGCGCTTGCAGAAGGCAATGCCGCTGCAGATGTAGCTACTCATTTCACTTGTGCAGTCACCACCTATGATCAGGCATTTCAGTTACATCAGAAATTCCATCTCAATGTGCAAACTTTACACCATCGTACTGGCTGTACTCGCACTGAGGCCTTAAAAATTGTATCTGCTTGTGCCACTTGTGCTCCTTTTATTCATGTACCATCATTAGGTATTAATCCTTGTGGCCTATGTCCCAATGATATCTGGCAAATGGATGTCACACATATTTCAAGTTTTGGAACTTTATCATATGTACATGTGTCTGTGGACACGTATTTTCATTATATAGTAGCCACCCTTCACAAGGGGGAGCATGCACAAGATGTAACTAAACATCTTTTGGCTGCTTTCTCTTATATGGGAGTTCCACAGTGTATTAAAACAGATAATGGGCCAGCTTATGCCAGCCAAAGTTTTCAGAAATTTTGTTCACAATGGAATATAATTCATAAAACTGGCATTCCCTATAACCCTCAAGGACAAGCAATAATTGAACGAGCACATAAACATTTAAAGACTTATTTGCAAAAAACAAAAGAAGGTGAGATGTACAGGGATGTACAGGGACCACAATTACTCCTTTCCATTACTTTATTTATTCTAAATTTTTTGCTTGTGGATGTTCATGGGCATACTGCTGCTCAACGGCATTTTTCGGGCCCTTCTCCCTCTGAGGTTCTGGTCAGGTGGAAGGATCTTTCCACAGGCACATGGCAGTCCCCGGTGCTGCTATTGGCTAGGGTGAGGGGGGCAGTTTGTGTATACCCTCCAGGTGCTGAGAAACCAATCTGGATACCGGAACAGTGTGTTCGGCCTGTGGAACTGACACAGAAATCTCAACATGAAGAACCTCATGGTGCTGATGGTCCTTAGCCCTTGGGTCTACACAGAGCCTTCATGGAGCCTGGTTAAGAATCCTCCAGTTTTGTTGCCAGTAAGTATTGAAAGCTCTGTCTTTCCTGCTGTCATTGCCTCTAATTGGACTATTGGAACTGCAGTTAGTAAAGTTAAACATGATGTGCAAAGCATAAATGTCATCATGAATTTACGTAATTCCCTATGCTTTGCTCGAAACGTTACTGCAGGATTCAACAATACCAATTTTTTTCTTTATTCTCTGGAATGGCTTGGGTGTGGGAGGGGAGGAGTTAAACTGTTCAGCTTTGAATTGCAGCCTAAGTAATTGCTGGAGTCCTAATGTCACACATGCTGTGGTGGTGAGAATTCCTGCCTTTGTCATGATGCCGCTGGAACAGAATGCAGCAGAATTTTCCTTGCAACTTCATCGCAGCAGACAGGACCTTGGCATAACTGCTGCTGTAATTGCTGCCGTTGCAACTTCTGCTCTTGCAGTCACTACAGCTGGATTGGCTATTTCCCAGGGAGTGCAACAGGCTACTACTATTAATGCCCTGTCAAAAAGAGTGGCTGGTGCTTTGGACATCCAACAGTCTTTAAATGGACAATTAGACAACATAGATAATTAGACAGCATATGTTATGTGTCTATGGGTTTTCTGAAATATGTGTAACCCCTCATATTGTTGTGAATATATCTGCTAAGGTTAAAGAATTGAATGATTACTTAAGAGGGCCATGGAATGCAACTTTTGTAAATTTTACTTTGCAACTAGTTCATGCCACTGTTTGTATTAATGAAACTAGAGTCACTCCTGTTGTTGAAAATGTTTGGTGGCAAGCTATGTCAAAAATTGCTGGATGGGTTACTAGGTGGTCAGCGTCCATTTCCCTACTTATCCTGTGTATATTGGGTCTTGGGCTCGGATTCTTCATGGTATACCGATTGCGTCTCCAGTTTAGGCAAGGCCAACGGGCAACCAAGCAAGCTTTATTAGCTATGCAGCCCCCTGAATCTGCTCAGGTGTGGTTACAATGTTCGAAAGATAGTACCCAAAGACGGGCAACTCCTGTGCCATGCTGACGACCTAAGGCAGGGGATAGAAGGGCCTCCCCGAGGACAGGTAAGTCAGACAGGGTGCTACAGGTGACCTAAGACAGGGGCTATCTGTGTGCTTTAAAAAAAGAAAAGGAGAGGACATGTTGGCAGCATGCACTGAACAGGCCTTGTGCATAGGCTGTTTGCCCTAAGTTGCCCTAAGGTGCCCTTTTGTCCCTCCTCTTTTCCTGTGGTCAGTAAGTCACAGGATGTTTACGATATAGCTATTGCTAGAACATTGTTTCAAGAATCAGCTCTCTGCTTGTGGTCTTCCTGTTTGGTTGAGCTGCTGGGACACAGATGGGAACCTGAGGATCGTACCCTGACCCCATGGAGAGTAGGAAGTAGCAGGGTATATAAGGCTGATGGATAGTCAATAAAGGAGCTCTCTTTGAATGACGAACCACGCTGTGTCCAGAGTGCTGCTTAACCTCGGCGTCCCTCGCCAGTTCTCGGTTCCCGGCTGTGCAGGTCGCGGCAGTCCTCGATTCTCATTAGTTGGAAAGGTTTTTCTTACTGTTTCAATCTCTTCATTTGCTATAGTTTTTCGGCTGTTGATTTTTTTCTAAGTTGAAATTTTGTGGTTTGAATAAATCTAGAAATTCATCCTTTTTTTTAGGTTTCCCAGCTTATGGATTGAGATTTTAAAAATATTCCCTTCAACTGTGAGATACCATCTTAGACCTGTCAGAATGGTTAAGATCAAAAACAGTCATGTTAGCTCATTTTGGAGAGGATGTGGAACAAGGAGAACACCCCTCTACTGTTGGATTTACTATCCTTTCCCTTATAAATCAGCATAGATGTCATAAGTGTTAAAGTGATCAAATGTTGAATGTATTTTTAATTAACATATATAAATATTACTGAGACTCCTACAATATGAAATTTGAAGTTGGTGAAAACATTTCAAAATAAATTTAAAGTAGAGGATTTTCCCAAAAAAATTAGTTTTGAGAACTATTTATCAATAATATTTTAAGTAGATTGATGATAGCACCAGATTATAAAGTTGTCAGTAGAAAAGGTCAGAGTACTGGAAAACTTCTTGTATGAATTTGTATGAATTTTAAGTTACTGTTGCTTCATAACTTTTCCACTCAATAGCAGGAGAGATGAGATGTAGTCCTTAATCTTCTAATTAATGTTAATGAAGGTAAAGCCCTATACAATTTGATGTTAACTAATCTTTTGATTTTCAGGAAATTTCAAATCCCTGTGAGCCCTAAGAATTACTGAAGGAGGGTGTTATAGTATAATAAGCACTCTCTTTTTCTGTAAGGTTTACTGGAGACATATGGCTAGAAAGAAGAGATAAATGATTTTGTACAAGTAAAACTCATATTATTTTACATCTTCAATATGAAATATCAAGATTGACTTAAAGTAAACATCACATAGTATTACATTTTCAAATAAAAGTGAACAAATATGTGAATAATGAAAATATACATAAAAGAAAATATCTGTAGTGAAATAAAAATATTAATATCCAACTTATTGCAGCATATTTTCTTCTAATACATGAATTGTTATCATGTTCCTAACATATAAATGCACATACAGTAGACAAAAGCCAACTCTGAAATGTCAACTGAGCCATATTTTTAAAGTAAGTGTGAAGGCACAATAATTTCATAGACATTACGAGAAATTGCCATCAGTATTATTTGAAGGGATATTGATAACCTTGCATAAAAGAGTTTAACATATGTAAAAGTATGAACCAAGCCATTATGTTCCTGTAAAGTAATGTGTTTAATTGAATTGTATGTTTATATATGAAATACATATTTCATATTCTATAACTTTCAAATATTCATTTATCATCTTCTTAATTATGCCAATAATAAAGTAAAATTCAATTAGAGAATTGAATCAGAAAAATTAGTGTTAATGAAGGTAATGCTAGACCTATAGCTTGTGATCTTTTGTAGTTATGGTAAATACGATAAACATATACATATGAGGGCACAATTAGGGATCATGAAAATTTCAACCAGAAAGAGATAGAACAGTTCTTCCTACAAAATACATTCATAGTCTTTCACAGCTATGTAAAACATTTGTCCAAAGCATGAAAATAAGTGTTTTAGTATTCAAGAATATATGATTTTATATGCTCCATTATCTACAAAAAGTATATTTTAAAATTGTGTTGCATAGATCAAACATGTTAATTAATCTTTTAGAGGAAAAACAAATTTTTCCTAGTTGTACATTCATATTGGTTTCATTTTCTACTTTATCACATAAAGACTTCCTAAAAAAAAAACCAGTCTCCCTTGAACATATTGGACTGTTTAGACACTCAAAACTCATATAATTGCAAGAGAGTTCATGACCTGAAGGACTCATTCAGATGCTTATTGATTCTGTGTGTGTGTGTGTGTGTGTGTGTGTGTGTGTGTCTGTGTGTCTGTGTGTCTGTGTGTCTGTGTCTGTGTTTCTCTATGTGTGTGTGTGTCTCTGTGTGTGTGTGTCTGTATGTCTCTATGTGTGTGTGTGTCTCTGTGTGTGTGTGTGTGTCTGTGTGTCTATGTGTCTCTCTGTGTAGAAGGCCTTTTCTTTTAATTCATTCTTTTCTCATACAATACATCCAGATCACAGTGTTTCCTCCCTCTACTACTTCCAGCACCCCCTCCACTTCCTCTCTGTTATGAGTCTTTCTATGGACCACTAGCTCCTGAATCATGACATGGAGATATTTTATTAAATATGAAAGGTTGGCTTTAGCTTAGGTTTGTTCCTGACTAGCACTTAAAACTTAAATTAACCTGTTTATATTAATCTGTGTTCTGCCATATGGCTCATTACTTCTCCATACTGTACATCAGGTATCCTCCACACCTGACTGGTAAGTCCCCTATATCAGATTCTTTTTCAGGTTTCCTATATCTGCCTGGACGTCCCACCTGTCTTTTTCTGCCTAGGTATTGACTATTCAGCTCTTTTTCAAACCAATAAGAAGGTGCCTTATGACAATGAGACAAAAAATGGTGCATCTTCTCCTAGTGTGATCAAATGTCCTGTAACACCAGCTCTCCCAGATCCACTCCTCCTTTGCTTCCCTTCAGAGAATAGTAAGTAGGCCTCCCAGGGATATGGACCAAACATGACATTTCATGTTACTGTAATACTAGGCTCAAAGCCTCATATCCTCATATCAAGACTGGGTGAAGCAACTCAGGAGGAGGAAAAGGGTGCCAAGAGCAGGGAGAAGAGTCAGAGATGACCCCACCCAAACAACCAATATTTATAGACCCACAAGAACACCAAGCTACACAACCATAATGTATGTAGAGGACCTACCTCAGACTCATACAAGCTCTATGGTTTTGCTTCAGTCTCTGTTAGGCCGTATCAATCCACTTAATTGATTCTGTGGGCTACATTCTCCTGGTATCCTCCACACCTCTGACTCCTATAGCCCTTCTTCCTCTTCTTCTGCAGGTGTTTCCCAGATGCCTAATATTTGGCTGGATAAGCCTCTCTGACAACAATTGGGTTAGGCCCTGATCTGTATGTATAGCAGAATATCATTAAGAATCATTTCATTGTGTCCATGGCCC
>CABHPR010124598.1:0-17500 GCA_902168415.1 Peromyscus melanophrys | reverse complement strand
AGGAGACAAGAGGAAGAAGAAAGGAAAGAAGAGGCAACAGATCGAGCTGTGCCTGGCGGGCACTTTTAAGGGGTGCACATGCCGCGTAGCTGATGGTGGAAAGGCACCTGGCTGCAGGCTGCGCCTGGTGAAAACGAATACCAAGATCTCCCTTGGAGTCCATGGGGATAAGATGCCATGGACTCTAAGCGCTGCATAAACTCACCCTCTGTAGAGCAGGAGACGCCCCAGTAGGGACCCATCTGCTCTGAGTACACTGTCTTAGTTAGGGTTCTATTGCTGTGAAGAGACACCATGACCACGGGCAACTCTTATAAAGAAAAACATTCAGTCAGGGCCAGATTACAGTTTCAGAGGTTTAGTCTACTATCATCATGGTGGGAAGCATGGTGGCATGGAGGCAGACATGGTACTGAAGAGGTAGCTGAGAGCTCTACATCTGGATCTGCAGGCAGCAGGAAGAGATAGTGAGCCATTAGGCCTGGCTTGAGCATCTGAATCCTCAAAAGCCCACTCCTTAGTGATACACTTCCTCCAACAAGGCCATACCTACTCCAGCAAGGCCATACCTAATAGGTTTTCTGCCCACCCCACCACCATCCCCATAACAGGTTTTTCCACCAATGCAGTAAGCCAGATCGAGCCGAATTGAAAAAGTATAAGAACAGGTTTATTTGAGCAAAGCAACTCCCGGGTAGGTTCTCCAGTCCCAGAGATCAAGGCTGGAGAAGACACTACCACAGATGAAAGCAGGGAGACTTTACAGGTTGTAGGTGAGGCCTGATGATGTGTCTGCCACAAGCTGGGTTTGTGCCCGAGTATGGTCAAAGGCTGAGGGCTTAGGTGGGCACTTGGGCGGCTGGCAACTTCAGGGGAGGAAGCCATAGTAGTGGCCAAGAGTGCACTACTGGGCTTTTTGGCATTTTTCCTTTGTTTAAAGACTCTCTGAATGGTTGGGGTTTGGAAAGAGAGACAGGAATGGGGCTTTCTGGATCATGCAGGTGAGCTGGAGGTTCCAACCAAATAACACCTACTCCAACAAGGCCACACCCCCAACAGTGCCACATCCTGTGAGTATGTGGGGGCCATTTTCATTCACATACACCAAGTTATAATTACTTACTCAATGATCATTTATTAAGTGCCAGCTGTATATCTGACACTGTGCTGGGTTTTAGAAAAATAAGACTGAATACAGCCTCCTCTCTCCTCCCTGGGTATAGAGGACATTGGTAGCTGTCTTAGTTTGGTTTCTGATGCTGTGAAAAAAACACCATGACCACGGTCTCTCTTATAAATGAAACATTTAATTGAAGGGGCTCGCTTACAGTTTCAGAGTTTCAGTCCATTATCATTATATCAGAGAGCATGGTGGCGTCTGGGCAGCTGAGGTGCTCGAGGTATAGCTGAGAGTAGAGTCCTACATCTCACAGGCAACAGGAAGTCGACTGACTATCACACTGAGGGAAGCTTGAGCAAAAGAGACTTCAAGGCCCGCCCCCCGCAGTGACACACTTCCTCTAACAAGGACACACCTCCTAATAGTGCCACTCCCTTGGGGGACCATTTTCTTTCAAACCACCACAGTGTCTAAATATTAATGTGTTACAGGGAAATCACTGTGAAAACTGAAACACAGATTATATGATGTTCTTAGGTGTGCAAAGAAAGAGGCAACTGCCAACAGTGAGTTCTGTCATCAGAACGCCAGTCTGCATTTGTTCTCCTATCCCATGCACTAGGGCATGTACCAGGCAACAGATGGAATAGGCTGCTGTGAAAATGGTTTCTGAAATAGTGAGCTGACAAATGGATGGTTTTCCCGTCGCTAAGGTTTATTTTATTGTAGTTAATGATAATTAACTTAATAACAGTATTATTCTCTGTACATGTACACGTATGCAGACATATGTACATAGATACACAAATATTCCTAGCTTTTATATTTCTTTTTTGAGACAGGGTTTTTCATCTGAGTCAAGGTTGTCCTAAAACTCATAATCCTCCTGCGTCAGCCTCCTGTGTGCTGAGGTCACAGGCCTGTATCCCCATACCAAGCTTTAGTTTTTTTCTTGATATGTATCCCTTTTATTGGTGCTGGGGATGAGTCCAAGGCCTGGTACCTGTGAAGTATGTGCCCTCATTCCCTGCTGAAACACAGCCTAGTGTCTCCTGGTACCCTTTCATGGGAGTCCATAAGGCTCTGGCTGTCATGGGAAAGCCCTAAGGTGCTCAAACCTCTCCCACTCAGAATATGTTTTCCTTGGGAAATACTGCAGGGTTTCAAATATATGGAGGTCCTAGACAACCTTGGGTGTCTGTTCTCCCCTTCTACCTCATTTGATATATTATTATTATTATTATTATTATTATTATTATTATTATTATTATTAAAGACAGGATCTTCACTGTGTAGCCTTGGCTGGCTTGGAACTTGCTATGTAGACCAGGCTGTCCTGGAACTCTTAAGATTAACCTGTCTGTCCCCTGAGTACTGGGATTAAAGGTGTGCATCACCACACCTGGCTCTCATTTGAGATTTTAAAGAGTGGAAAAAATAAGGAACATGGACCGTGAGTGCAACTATAAACACCAGACAGATGGTTTAAAACCGGATTCTGCAGAGGGGAAATGCCAAGCAGGTGTTTCCAGAATCCTAATGAGGTTTTGGGCCAGTGCAGAAATGTCTTCTCTGACGGCCAGTGCAGTGGCTGCAGCAGGGAATGCACTGGCCCTTTGCATGGGGCACCTAATGTAGAATTACCACAGAAGTCCACTGAGCCCCACAGAGCCACAGAGAGAAAAGCATGGCATGTTTGCACAGGCAGAACTGTGTTTTGCAGTAACTAACCCATGTGTATTCTTGGAGTAGACAGAGGAGAGCTGGACTGTATAGCGAAGGGAGAGACGTCCATCTTGGACCATCATCAGCTAGCGTCCGGAGGATCTGCTTGTTCTGGTCAGCACAGCACTCCTGAAGTACTGAGAGCCAGCTCTGTCCATGTCCAAATGCCTGGACCAGCCGTGTTGGGGCAGAAGAGCCTGAGCGGCACTTGGGGTTGCAGAGTCACCCCCTTCCTATTGCAACTGGGACCGGTCTCAAAGTCTTAAACGGGGCTGGGGAGGTGGCTTAGTGGGTACAGCACTTGCTGTACAAGCATGAGGACCTGGGTTCAGATCCCGAGAACACACGTAATTCCACATGCACAAGCATGTGTCCGTAACCCCAGTACGAAGTGGGAGACAGAGACAAGATCCCAGAAGCCCATGCGCAGGCTAGCCTCATGGACACAGAGACAAACAAAATACCCCATCTCAGACAAGGTTGAAGGTGAGGAAAGACATCTGAGGTTGTCCTCTGACCTCCGCACCCACACCCACACTCACACACATGAGCATGCCTTACATACACATACAGGTACACACATATATGCATGTACACACACAAAGCTTAAAAACATAAAGTTGAAACAGGCATGGTAGCATGTGCCTATAGTGGCAGCTACTTGAGACAGTGAGGCAAAGGATTATCCTGGAATTTGAGGTCAACATAGAAAGTAAGTAAGTAAGTAAGTAAGTAAATAAATAAATAAACCAAAAAACCCCCAAACAAACAAATAAATAAAGATCTGGACATCTTTGAGGTCTGGCCCTCTATAATTCTGCTTCTCCTGCCTTCTGGCTCCTGCCCCTCTCTGAACCCCAAACGCTGAGAAACTGCAGATGACTCAAGGTTTTGAGAAGATGGCTAAATAAAGTGTTGTCTTAACTAGACCAAACTGCCAATTACAGATTAAAACAAACAAACAAACAAACCTGAGGAGGGTCTGGTAACTGGAGTCTTTCTAAATTGAATTCGACTTAGTATGTCCTAGGGGAGCTGTAGAGCTTTATAGACCGTTTCAACAGAGGAAGGAGAAGGAGAAATCTCTGAGGATGCTTTCCTCCACGGTGTTATTGAGTTTTGAAAGGACTCTTTTCTCCAGGATGGACTCAGGAGCATGGAAGAGACTAACGTCAAAATTTTTCAGTCTGAGCCAGATGTGGTACCAGCAGTAGGAAAGATGGGCAGGAGAAACCATGACCTCCAGTCTAGCCTAGGCTACATAGTAAGTTGAGGTCAATCTGAGATACATGATCAGACCCTGTCTCAAAAACAATCACAGCTGTATCAAAAAATTCAGAGAAGCAGGGAGTGAGTGAGGAAGGGGGGCAGATATTCTTTAGTCTGAGTTACTGGGAGATGGACAGATGCTGGGTGGGAAGGGTAAAATGTCGATAAGACCTCAAATGTGCAGACCTTCTGGGCTGTTCTCTTGCTGAAGCAGCTGGATGGTTCCTGAGGGAAGAGGCTTCTCAAGTTACCTCAGTAGGGGCACTGGGTCACTGCACTGTGGGACAAGCCACACCATCAGCTCTAGCTGTAAGCCTCTGCAGATCCAGTGCCGACTGAAAGGGAGACGAGCCCTTAGGCTGGCATCTCTGTGCCCTGAGAACAGCTCTGGGTTTACTCTGCCTGGGCACATGCAGTCTTCACCTGCACAGACACCCCTTGTCCTGCTCAGTGGCTGAACTTACCTAAAGTGACAGCTGTACGATGCCTCAAGGACTTTAGAGAAAAGCCACCGCTCCTTTCTCTCTTGTTTCCTGCAGGGCAAGTTCAGTACTTACCTCTTCCACACGCACGCTCCTAAGTGCCAGACTGGGACGTAGTCTGAGCAATGAAGTATGAAATTTGCCACAAAGAGTCTTGGGTGAACTCTAAATGTATCTTTCACTCCAAGTCCGAAAGTACAAACCAACATTCAGCACGGAAGGACGGGGCGTGGGGGGTGGGGTGGGGGAGGGCACATGGAAGGACTTGGGTGGGAAGGCATGGGTTTTAACTGACGGGAGAGGGAGAAGACAGCGTCAATGTGCAAAGCAACTTTCCCATCTCTGCAGTTCCTGCTCCCCTCCTCTGTCCAGCCCCAGAGATGAGAAGGGGACACCCAGGACAGCGGTTCAGTTACTGAGGGAGCTTTTCATGACCTCTGGTTGGATGGGGAAAAGATCATAGGATGGATTCCTGGGTGATTTCAACGGAAGTGTCAGAACATGGAAAGCTCACTCAGAACACAGACCTTGCCATCAGATCCAGCTCGGTTACACTCAGACTGTGTGACCTCTTGGCCCCTCGGGACTCCGTTCTCTGTGTCCTCTCAATGGAAATGAACAAGTTCCTGTACTGCCTGAAGATAGAGTGAGGCAACGTATGCCGTAGTGCTGGACACAGAGTAAGTGCTCACAGCCCACAAAGCATGTTCACTATGATCATTTGAGACACATCACATGCTGGGGTCTGGGGGCGGGGGGACCATGACTGATGCTAGATTTGTGTCAAAACCACTGCCTGATGAAATGTGCCTGAAATGTGGCACGCCTCTGGCCGAGGATTTATTCTTGAGCCACTGGTGTGTAGGGTTTGAATATGAACTGTTCCCTCACAGGCTCATTGGTTTGAGCATTTGGTCCTCAACTGGTGGTACTGTTTCAGGACTTTGTGGAATCTTTAGGAAATGGAGTTTGGGGCAGGCACAGGACCTTGAGGCAGGGCTAAGGGGGTTAAGCCCAACCCAGGTTTCTGGTCAGCATCTCCTCTCCCTACACTGCCTTACATGGAATTGGCCTTATCCTTGGGTTCCACCAGGCAGCCCCGATTCTTGCTAGCAGCCCAGGGGCGAGGATCTCCATGCACAACAAATGGCTGTGCAATTCTAGAATCTGCATCCCCGTACACATTACTTAGGGTAAAAGCCTTGGGCTCTGCTGGCACTGGCTGCTGGGAGATAAATAGGCTTATTTTCCCCAAAGCCCCAGCATACATCTGCTCCTGGTTGCTGCCTCTGATTTGATTAGT
The DNA here is from genome assembly GCA_902168415.1 of Peromyscus melanophrys. NCBI lineage: Eukaryota > Metazoa > Chordata > Mammalia > Rodentia > Cricetidae > Peromyscus > Peromyscus melanophrys. The sequence continues at coordinate 11,601 of CABHPR010124598.1, read as the reverse complement.
GCCAGTGTTTAAAGGATACAGTCTGAGTGACGGTGGTTTGAAACTGTTAAGACCTCCTCTTGGGACTTGGGATAAATTCATTCCCACCCAAATCAAATTGCCTCTGAAAACATCAGGTCTCATTTCAAGAAGTATAGATATAGGATTACAAATAGCAGTGGACAGTATGTCACATGTTAAAGCCGTCACCAGATGGGCTGGGGGTATATCTCAGAGGCTGAGCACTTGCCTAGGATACATACAGCCTTGGATTTAAGTCCCAGTCTTGCAAAATTATTCTTTTTTAAGTAGCAAATACATGGTTTGTGGCTACAGATTTGTGTGCTGTTCATGATGGGCAGAGCAATAAATGTCTGTCTCTCCTGTGATTTTTTCTTTTTTTTCCTGCTAAGAGATCTTAATAAGTAGGAAGGAGGGATCTGGGCACTTGCTCCTGACCTGGAAGGGAAGTGAGTGTGGAGTCTGTAGATAAATAACCAAAGACCAAGTTCAAATAAATGGCGAGTCTAATTAGTTCCTTAGGAGAAAAATACCCAATGCCTTTGACCTCATGCCTCTCTCAGAGTCCACCCACAGCTTGCCCCTCTGCATTCTTTGGCTTCTGTTAACATCCAGCCTGATCCCAAAGGGCTTTGCCTCTGATACTCACACTCTTTTTTCTTTCTTTCTCTCTTTTTTTTCCCCAAGACAAGGTTTCTCTGTGTAACAGCTCTGGCTGTCCTGGAACTTACTCTGTAGACCAGGCTGACTTCGAACTCACAGAGATCCACCTGCCTCTGTCTTCTGTCTACTGAGATTAAAGATGTGAACCATCACTTCCTGGCCCCTCACACTCTTAAAATGGCTAGTTGAATCACATGTGCCTTAAAAGGACTGCCTGGGATTTCAAGGATTCAAGGATTAGCTTGAATGAAGCAGTGTCCTGAGTCTGCAAGGCCAGAGAAGACTGGAAATGGAAGGAGATGGGCCAGCCAGCCAGCAGCTCCCAGCACAGCCCCAGCTTCTCTGTCTCCTCCCACTTGGTGGCCCCCTAGTTTGCACTGGTTGTGCATCCTAGATAGGAGCAGTTAGAATAAGCAGTTCCTGTATTGAAGTGGAGCAAAAAAGGTTCCTAACTGTCCAACTTTCAATTCTATGTAATGATTATCTAAATTATTCTATTATTAATAGAAACTCAGTCAGACATGGGGTTAAAACCTGATTGATCAGAGAAGTGGTGGAGACGAAACCAGTGATCTCCTCTCTCTCTCCTTCTTCTACCCAAAGGCCTGCCAATCTTTCTAACCCCTCCCTACTACTTCCTGCATCTCTCTATATGTCCTGGGTCCTCCAAAACCTCTATGGCCAATTCTGGTCAGCTAGTAGCTAGCCCCACCTCCTGATTCAAGGTAAACTTTATTGGCAGTCTTGAGAGTGTCAGAGCATGATCAAAATACCCCACAACATTTCCCTCTTTTTGTCTAAATAAGAAGGGAAGGTTTTAACTCTAACACAGTAAAACTATATACAATAAGAACAATATCAGGTAAGAAATACATTCACAATGTCCAGTCCATTTGCATTTGGCAAATTCAGAGAAAATACTCCATTATCTATCCTATCTTAGTGAGTCAAAAGTTTTGTACCTAATTCACTTTCTATCCTAACTTGTATTACCAACCCAAAACTATCTTTTTAGGCCTCAAAACATTTTCTTAGATAACAACTTAAGCTTTTATGTTTCTCAACCTTATACACTTTACACCTCTTTTGTGAGTTTCTTTCTCGAATTTGGTAACACTGAAAACTGTAACTATAAATGTCTGTCTTCAACACCATCAGAGACCCAAGAAGTATATAATATTACCTGAGAAAATAGGAAATGCAGAGCAAGTAACTTCCAAAACTATTGGAACAACAGAGACATCTGGCTGCCTGAACAGTCACCCAAGTCACCCACTCTGCAACATTGGGGCCTCCATCTTTGACCTACAGACCTAGACTATCTGACAGACTTTTTTGTGATGCAGGTAATTTTGGTGTTCTTTCTTTTTCTTTTCTTTTCTTTCTTTCTTTTTTTTTGTTTTTAGTTTTTTGGTTTCTCTATGTAGCCCTGGCTATCCTGGAACTAGCTCTGTAGACTATGCTGGCCTTGAATTCACAAAAAATCCTACTTCTGCCTCCCGAGTGCTGGGATTAAAGGCATGCATCACCACTGCCCAGCTCTGATGCAGGAAATTTTGAAGAACTATCCCACCTTGTCTTGGCAAAGCTCAGCAGTCACCTTATGGACAGCATGCTATTAGCAGTTGAGGCAAGGGCAGTTTCTTGCCCAGTGCCTAACTTTGCCACAATGAAAACCAACTCCATATGGAGGTTCTTCGATCCCATCATCTTTTTTGAAACTCCAAATCTGTGGTATGGTACACGTACTTTAATTTTCCAAACTCTGAAAAAGGAAACACATCCATTTGTCAAATTTCATTTCTCTGAGTACCCTTTGGGTTACTTCCTGCAGGTGGTGGAGTTTGGTTATACAAGGAACAAGTAAGACATTTCCATGGCTTGTTGCCAAATGATAGAAAAATCTTTCTTCAAACCGTTATCATTAACATGTTGTTTCGTATGAAATTCTGAGGCTTCTAGCACATTTTCTACCAATAGCCGATCAATTTCATCATTACCTTGTGCTAGAGGGCCTGTTAGACCCATGTGGGATCATATAATATATATATATATGTGTGTGTGTGTGTGTGTGTGTGTGTGTGTGTGTGTGTGTGTGTGTGTGTTATATAAGGGATGATATCTATTTCTGATTATTTCTTGTAATTGAATAAATAACAAAGTTAATTTTGAATCATCTGAAAGAAGTTTAGCAGTTACAATGTGTAAAACAACTCTTTCTGCATATTGATAGTCAGTAATTATATTAAGATGTTCTAGAAAATCTAATAATACCATGAAAATAGCATATAATTTTGACTTTTGAACAGAATCATAAGGGTTTTGAGCCACTTTACTTAAATTTTTTGACTTATAGCCTACCTTTTCTGATTTACTTGCATCAGTATAGAATGTAGGGGCTCCAGAAATTGGTGTTCCTCACACAATGTGAAAAAGGATCCAATTAGTTCTTTTTATAAACTGAAGTCTTTTGCTTTTGGGATATTTGTTGCTAATCTCTCCTAAGAAATTACTGCAAGCTTTTTGTCAATCTTCATTTTCTGCCCATAATGAGGCAATTGCAGCATTAGTATAAGATACTATGATTTCTGCTGGGTCTATTCCTGTTAATTGACAGGGTCTCAATTTTCCTTTCAGAACCAATTCAGAAAACTTTACTACATTGGTCTTTAATTTTTTGCTCTGTTTGTGTGGTGAAAATATCCATTCTAAGATATTATCTTCTCTCGGCACAATAATTTCTGTAGAAGAATGTATAGAAGGTAGCATAACCAGAATACAATCAAGCTCTGGATCCAAGCAATCCACATGTGCATCCTGTAATTTCTCTTCTACCAAAGCCAATTCTCTCTCAGCCTCAGCTGATAATTTTCTCAGACTATTTAAGTCCTTATCGCCTTGTAAGATTTGAAATAAATTACTTAGTTCTTAAGTAGTTCATGGTCAGTTAATACCTCCCAGCAACTTTTTAAAGTCATTAAAAGTTCGTAATTGATCTCTCCTGATTTGCACTTTTTGTGGTTGAATTTTTTTTAAATCTATTTTAGATTCTAGGTAATTAATAGAATCTTCTCGTTGTACTTTTTAGGAGCAATTTGTAATCCCCCAAAAAGCAAAATTTTCTTTACTTCTTCAAATATTTTTTAAGGTATCTGCATCTGAATCAGCTAGTAAGATATCATACATATAATGGTGAATTACAGATTGAGAAACTGTTTACAAATTCTTTCCAATGGCTGTTATACAAAATATTGACACAAGATGGGGCTGTTTAACATCTTTGTGGAAGAATTTTCCACTGATATCTTTTAATAGGCTGGGCACTGTGAAGGCAAATTTTTCTCTATCCTGTTTTTGTAAAGGTACAGTAAAAAAGCAGTCTTTTAAATCAATCACTATAATAGACCATCATTTGGGTAATAGAGAAGGCAAGGGAATTTCAGGCTGTAAAGAGCCCATTGGCAGGGCTAGAGAGATGGCTCAGAGGTTAAGAGCAGTGGCTGCTCTTCCTAGAGGTCCTGAGTTCAATTCCCAGCAACCACATGGTGGCTCAAAACCATCTGTATTTAGATCTGGTGCCCTCTTCTGGCCTGCCTGCATACATGCAGGTAGAATACTTGCATACATAATAAATAAATCTTTAAAAAAAAAGTATAAAAAAAAGAGCCCATTGGTTGGATCACCTTATTTATGGCTCTTAAATCTGTTAACATTCCCCATTTTCCAGATTTGTTTTTAATGACAAATAGAGGAGAATTCCAAGGACTGGTCAATTCTTCAATATGTTGAGTAACTAGCTGCTCCTGTACCAGCTGTTCTAAGGCCTGTAATTTTTTTTATGTCAAAGGCCATTATTCCACCCACACAGGTTTGTCAGTTAACCATTTTAAAGGTAGGGCTGTTGGTACCCTTGAAAAACCACCAGCTGTTTTTCCCTGCTCATATACAACCTGAACAGTCTGTGACTGTTCTTGATAATACCTTTTAATATTTCTCCAGAAGCATTCTTTATTTTATAGTTTGTTTCTGAGATTGGAGAAATGTTAATCTGTGCTTTTCATTGCTGCAACAAATCATCTCCCCATAAATTCATTGCTATGTTAGCCACATATGATTTTAATTGTCCTTTCTGTCCTTTTGGCCCTGTACACTTGACCCATCTTGCACTTTGTTTTACCTGAGATAAAGTTCCAATCCCAAGAAGCTGAACATTTACCTTCTGAAGAGGCCAATCTGGATGCCAAGATTTTGGTGCATCTGTAACTGTTATTGTTACATCTGCACCTGTGTCTACCATCCCTCTATTTCAATGACATTTATATGTATTTTTAGCTTTGGTCTCTGATCACTTACAGCAGTTTGCCAAAATACTTGTTTTTCAGTCATTCTTGTATAGTAACTGGATGAACTAAGGTCAGTTTTCTAATAACCTTGGGCTGTCCCTCTTCAGTTTGATCGCACAGTGGTGTGGTAGGTTCCGGTCTAAATTCCTCTGTCTGTGTCTGAATACTTTTCTTATTTCATTGCTGGGGGATGTCTTTCTGTATGCTGTGAATATACGTTGTTCCCATTGGTTAATAAATAAACTGTTTTGGCCTATGGCAAAGCAGCTTAGAGGCAGGCAGGAAAGGAGAGAGACAGGAAAGGGAAAGGCAGGGTCTGGAGACAGATGCCATCCTGCCGTTTAGAGAACAGCATGTAATGGCACACAGGAACATGTGGCAATACATAGATTAATAGTTATGGGTTAATTTAAGATAGAAGATCTAGCTAGCAAGAAGCCTGAGCCATTGGCCATACAATTCGTAATTGATATAAGCCTTTGTGTGTTTACTTGGGTCTGGGCAGCTGCAGGACCAGGCAGGACACAGGAAAACTTCTAGCTACATTTCATTAGTAAGTCCTTCTAAGACTTGCATCTTATCAATCAATATTATTTTCAGTAGTAAGTCTTTTTAAGGCTTGTATCTTATCTGTCAAATTTTTATATTTGGCACAGTTATCAAACCACTTTTTTAAGGATAAAATGTGAATTACCAAACTGATAATAATCACAATCAGTACTATGTCAATCTCAGCTAAGTGGGTTATCCCCTCATTTATATTTTCCATTTTCAAGCCAGCCACAGTAGTACTAAACAGGTTCCTAACTTTACCCTGTGTTATGATATTTCCAATTCTTTTATTTATTTATTTATTTATTTATTTATTTATTTATTTATTATTGGTTTTTTGAGACAGGGTTTCTCCGTGTAGTTTTGGTGCCTGTCCTGGATCTCATGCTGTAGACCAGGCTGGCCTTGAACTCACAGAGATCTGCCTGGCTCTGCCTCCCAAGAGCTGGGATTAAAGGCATGAGTCATTGCTGCCAGGCCCCCCATTTTTCTTTTTAAACCTAATTCCCCCTTTAAGAATTCCAGTTTCTCACCAGATCTGCTGCTGATGAAAGCAAAGGCAGGGCTTGTGAGGGTAACCAGCTGTGTCGGTGGGGCTCAGCTGAGGGAGGGGGTGCAGCTAGCTGTTGCTGCTCAGCATGGCTGGGCAGAGGACGTGTGCGGTGCATGGCCAGGCACCTCCGCAGCCGCAGTAAAAGTCCAAGTCCTGATCCAGTGCGAATGGGTGTCGAGGCAGCCAAGCTGGCCTGGGTTGGTACTCTGGGGAGGAGGTCCAGGGAAAGGCCGCATGGCAGGAATGGGCCTGTGGTGGGCAGCTAACTCCAGCTGCATTTGGAGCTGGGGCTGGGCAGCAGCTGTAGAAAGACTACAGTAGAAAAACCCTGGACTCACACAGAGGGCCTGTGGGGAAGGAGACAAAGCCAGCTCGGCAGAGAGGTGGTGGGTTTACCTTGGCATGGTTTAATAATGCCAGTCCTTGGGTGCCAGATGTAACAATTATTTAAGTTATTCTATTATTAATAAAAACTTGGGAGTCAGATATGGGATTAAAACCTGATTGATCAGAGAAGCAGAGGAGAAGCAACCAGTGACCTCCTCTCTCTCCCCTTCCTTGATTCAAACGGCTTGCCAATTTTTCTAACCTCTCCCTACTACTTCCTGTGTCTCTCTACATGTCCTGGGACCTCCAAAACCTCTATGGCTGATTCTGGTCAGCTATTAACTAGCTCTGGCCCCTGATTCAGGGTAAACTTTATTGGCAGTCTCAGGAGTTTCAAAGTGTGATCAAAATATCCCACAACAATTCTAGTCTAGAAAATATTCTGGTAATTGAGTTGAGGTGACCACAGATGAGCTGGAGAGAAGATATGGGCCATATTCTCCAGGTTTCATGATTGCTTCGTGGCAGGGTGTATTTATTCAGCAAACATTCATCAGCACTGAACACATTCCCAGCCCTGGAATATAGTAATAATCACAGGATGCATGATGTATTGGTGTGGATGTGGCTTGGGGTGTCTAGAACAGAGAGGCTAAGCAGTTACCAAGTGGCCATGCAACACCCTTAAACATACAGGCAGGGCCTGGAGGTGCAGCACAGGGTGGAACATGTACTGGGCTCTAGCTTCCATGCAATAGCAGAGAGATGTAGAGAGAATTAGGGAATGGGCAGGGGGAGAGAGGGATATATAGATACATGTAGACACAATTAGGAAAGTCTTAGCTGGAGCCACAACTGGAACTGGGTGGTAGAGTGTCTGCCCACCATGCCTGGATTCTGTATTTAGCTTGGGGTGGGGAGGAGAGGGAGGAAGAAAGAAAGACAGATTAACTTGGTGGATTGTGTGTGAGGAGAAACTCCTGCTATATGAATAAAACAACTTAAATTGATGGATAAAATACACAAAAAAAATTCATTGTGTCTGTTGTGTTAAGATTTGCTATGGGCTGGAGATCGACACTGTCTTGATTGCTTTTCCGTTGCTGTGATAAGGACCAAAGTAACTTGTAGAAGAAAGGACTTATTGAGGGCTTATAGTTTCAGAGGGTGAGAGTCCATGACCATCATGGCAGGAAACATGAGAGCAGGCAGCAAGGTGTGGTACTAGAGCAGTAGCTGAGAGCTTCTATCTTGATCCACAAACAGGAGGCAGAGAGAGCTAACTGGGAATGGCATGGGCATTTGTCACCTCAATGCCCACCTCCAGCGGGACACACCTCCTCCAACAAGGCCACACCCCCTGATCCTTCCCAAACAGTCCCACCAACTGGGGACCAAGTATTCAAGTATATGAGCCTGGAGGGGGGGCATTCTCATTCAAAACAGCTCTTGAAATTCGTGAGATGGTAAGAGGCAGGGCCTTTAAAGGGTGATGAGGTCATGCCAGCAGACCCTCAATTCATGGGTTAATTGGTTAATAGGGAAATAGTTGTCTCACAGTGGGTTGGTTACAAAACCAATTTGGCTCTGTCTTTCAATGTATCCTTCTCACAGCAGTCTACCCTCTGTCACCATCCACATCACCAAGAAACACCTCATCAGATGCAGCCCTTCAACTTTGGTCTTCTCAGCCTTTGGAACCATAAGCTAAATAAACCTGCATTTTTGTAAACTGCCCTGTCTTCGGTATTTGGTCATAGCAACAGAAAATCGCCCAAGACTAGTATGCTACATACAGTGATTTTTTTGACTGTACAATTCAGTGAGTATCTGCAATGTTCAGAGTCATGTGACTGACACCAGAATCAGCACATACAGCATGCTTCCCTCACTGCACAGAAATCTCTCCCCACCTCCTCCAGGCCCTGGCAACCTCTGTTCTGCTTCCTGATATTACAGTCTTGCCCTTTCTAGAGTTTCTTAGAAGTTAAGGAATGCATCCCACAGTAGCCTTCCAATGTCAGGGTCCCGTCACTGGATACAACGCCTAGTGTCTCTCCATGCTTTGCGTATGTCAAGCACATGGTCCTCTCTGTTGCTGAGTGTACCTGCACTGATACCCACATGTGTTCTGTTGATTCATCTCTGATGGGCATTTGAGCTCCTACTGGCTTTTAGTGGTCATGAACAAAGTTGATACAAGTAACAGCCTACAAGTCTTTGAATCGACATGTATATCATTTTATTCACTCAGGATAATATCTAGGAGCAGAATGGCTGGGTCATGTGGTATGATAGCAGAATTCTGAGAATAACTCTTAAAGACCCCAAGTTTCGGCTTACTCCTTCCCTTCATAGTGAGGGTAAACATGATGAGACACTCCTTCTGCAATTGTAATATCTCACAAGGCAAACAGAAAATGGTCTGAGTGGACCTAAGCCTGTGGTGCCTTAAGCACCAAAGGAAGCCATACACATGAAGCATGGGGTGTACTGACATGCTTTCTGTTGCTATATCAATATATTTGAGGCTGAGGGCTTTACAAAGCAGGAAAGTTACTTGGCTCCATGCATGTGGCATGAAGCTCTAGCCTCTCCAGTGTGTAGACAGCCATTGTTGGACTACCTAGCCCATGTTACATAAGAAAATCTAATAAATTCCCTTTGTAATACAAATGCCTATTCTGTTGGTTCTGTTCTTTGAAGAACCCTGACTAATATAATGGTTATTTTCTGTCAGTACTTGGAAAATATTCTCCTGGCTTCTGCCTCACTATTGTATGGATTAGACACTTATAAAAAAAAATGTCAACAGTCATCCAATTTTCTCATTTTCCTAGATGTCTAATCTGTGGACTTCGGATGTTTTATTCCACATTATTCCTTTATTGCACTGTCTTACTTTAGGCAGGACATTGCTGACACTCACTTGCTCTTCTGTACGGGTTGTTCGTTTGCGTAGCCTTCGCCCAGGAGCTGCTTTCCAGTTGACTCTTCTCATGCTGTCTTACTTCCTTCACAGAGTGCCTACGTGTGGCTTGACCAGTTTAAGCTTCTTACCCAAATCTCAAGATGGTAAATGCACATTCAGGTTTTTAATAAATGGGGCAAGCTTTCCTAGGCCCTAGCTTTCTCAGACAATGAGTGAAATTTTGTAGCCACGTGCTCCTCACAGCCGGAGTTCTTAAATGTCTGCGCATGACATCATTCATGGTTAACTATTACCTCCACGAGGGATTCCCTGTTTCCAACATACTTAGGGGCTTTTACTTATTCCAGCCTGGGGCCAGTTCGTGCTGGGAAATCCCTTTTAAGCATCTTAAACAGACTGAAAGAAATACACTAAAAAAAAAAAAAAAAAAAAAAAAAAAAAAACTGTGGAGTTTGTTATACAGCCAAGTGTAAACTTGCTTGGTAAAGAGGGGTGGAGCGACAGTCCCCAGTCTGTGACACCCAGGCTCTTGAGGCTCAGCCTGCATCCCCCTAATATCGCTATTTTCTTATCCCTGCCCTCCCAACCAGTCCCTAGCACAGCCCTGAATCCGTATTTAAAGCAGCATCCATTGACATTATTCCTGGCACACCCAGAGCTGGGTCGCTGTTGTCAGGGCAACAGCGTGTCTGCAGGGAGCACCAGCTCTCCAGGGTTTCCAAGGCAACCACTCCGCAGAGTGGAAGCAGGTGCGGCGCCCAGAGTGGAGCCCTGGGGCGGAGCCAGCTGGGGTGAGGACCCTTAGGGGAACGAGAGGTGTGGCCGCTAGGCTGTGGTGTGCTCTGATCGGCCTTGTACTTGCTCTAAAACATTACTTTCGGTGGAATATTCGGCTTTGATGGTGCACTTGCAAAACCGAATCGCTGATTCCCCCCGGCTTGGTGTGTCCAGCTTGTCTCCAGCAGCCGCTTGCGCTTTGGAAATGGTCCAGGTGGATGAACTGCAGCGGAACATCCCCACACAGTAAGGTCCTGTTGAACAGAGTCTAGGAACAGACGAGGGAAGTGATGTGCGCCACTAAAACGTGAGGCGTAGTTGCATGGGCCTGTTGCGCATCGCCTAAGTGCCCAGGACGTCCGTCCCACCAAGGCCCCGGAGTCAAGTAGGAAACCCGGCTGGAGGAAGCCGCGTAAGGGCCTTTCCATTTGAGATGCAGGTTAGCTCACCTGCCCAGTACTCGCCTCTGGTTTGGTTTATTCGCCTTGTTTCCTGAAAAAAACGCTGCCAAGTGAATAGGCAGGAAGCGAGGTTTCTGGAGGGTTCTTTGACATTTAACCTTGGCGTGGTGGGTCCCTGTGCAATCTTTCCTAGGGCTGAGACTGGGAGAGTGCGGTGCAAGGCGCCAACTTGGTCCCCGCGCCTGTCATCTGCGGCTCCTAGGGGGGTGGGGGGAGGGGCGGGCTGTCTGACACAATTATTAAACCTGGCAGCTGCGTTGGCGGCACCGGGGAGCATTTTGGGGGAGCTCGCGGAAAATAAGGGGCTGCCAGCTGGCCGTCTGCTTGTCCCTTCTCGCTGCCTGAAAGGCGGCCCGCAGAGCTTCCTCGTGGTTCGATTGGGCACTAGAGTTCGGGCACTTTGGCAAACACTTGAAACGTGAGTATAGGCCACCTCGGCGGTGGCAGGCGACGGGCTCGGAATGCTTCCGGCTTGGGGACGGGAAGCCTGAGACGGCTGCCGTGGGAGGGTGGATGGATGGGGGGGGGGGCACACTCGCCACGCACGTCGCCACGCCTCGTCCGGAGGTGGCGCGAGCTGGCCGCAGCCCTGATGGCCCCGGGAGGGACTTGAGCTCCGGGTTGGTAGCACATCGCGCGTGAGGATCGCTCCTATGTGTGGACCCAACACAAAAGAAACTTGGGCCTAGGCAGCCGAGGTGCAAAGTCCTGGTCAGCCACTTGGGAAAGGCGAGAAGCCTTACACTGTAGGGTTGGCTCACAGCAATGAGACATAGTTTATGCTGTCCCGTCCGCGGGGACCTTTGTGCACTGTGCAGGGAGTCCCTGAAGCCACCTAGCTGGGCGACATGCTCACTGCCCCTGGGTCTGGGTCCCGGTAGGATTTCAGAGTGGTGAGACTTCAGGCCTCTATCAGGCTCCAAGCTGGCTTCTTCCCTTCCCTGCACGTGGTGTTTGTTCCACGGGGCAGGCTTTTTTTTTTTTTTTTTTTTT
>CABHPR010124597.1:9346-20134 GCA_902168415.1 Peromyscus melanophrys | reverse complement strand
GAGAGAGAGAGAGAGAGAGAGAGAGAGAGAGAGAGAGAGAGAGAGAGCGCTGAGCACTAGCAAGCATGCATCCACTTCTCTGTATCCCGATTGTATACACGATGTGGCCAGCTCCCTCCAGCTCCTGGTGCCTTGAGTTCTCCACTTGAACTTGAGCTGTGGGCTTACGGGACACTTTCTCCACTAAGCTGTTTTTGTCGGAGGACTTTGTCACAGCTATGGGACACTAAGCTGAGACACTCCTTTTCTACCCTTGTTTTGCAAAACCGTGACGTGTGGTGTGCAGGACATTTATCCGCTTTGTCATCCTTGTCTTCCCTTGTCTCCCTCATCACGTCGGAAGAAGCGACGCTGAATGCCTTCATTTCTGTATCCCCAGCACCTACATGATAGAGTATATCCGGAGTTCAACGATGGATTTCTTTTTTCTTTTCTTTTTTTTAAATTTATTTAATATTTTTATTTTATAATTAACTTAATTTCACATATCATCCACGGATTCCCCCGTCCTCCCACCTCCCACCCCCCAGCCCTCCCCCCCAGTCCGTCCCCCATTCCCACCTCCTCCAAGGCAAGGTCTCCCCTGGGGAGTCAGTCCAGTCTGGTAGACTCAGCCGAGGCAGGTCCAGTCTCTTCCTCCCTACACCGAGGCTGAGCAAAGTGTCCCAGCATAGGCCCCAGGCTCCAAAAAGCCAGCTCATGCACCAAGGACAGGTCCCAGCTCCACTGCCTGGGGGCCTCCCAAACAGTTCAAGTTAATCGACTGTCTCACTTATCCAGAGGGCCTGCTCCAGTTCCATGAGGGCTCCTCAGCCATTGGTTCACAGTTCATGCGTTTCCACTAGTTTGACTATTTGTCCCTGTGCTTTTTCCAATCATGGTCTCAATATCTCTCGCTCATACAGTCCCTCCTCTCTCTCGCCGCCAATTGGACTCCCGGAGCTCCAACTGGGTCCCGGAGCTCCACCTGGGGCTTGGCCGTGGATCTCTGCAGATGGATTTCTTTATAAAAGCCGGCCAGTAGAACTGACGTTTCTCTGCTCACGTCATTCTTTGTCACTTTACATCCTGTATGTGAGTTATGTCAACACTCATTTGCTTTCATTACTGCCCTGAACATCTGGGTCCCATTTACTTACTCGTTTTGTCTGCACAGCAGCCGCCTGCATTTTCCACTGGCCAATCACCCCGCTCTGTGTGCGTTGGGTGGGATGGAAGCCATTGCTAGCCCTGGCCGTGGTCAGGAGACCCGATCAGTATGTGCGGTGCCCCTTTGGCCAGAGGATGCTGTCTGTACAGAGTGTAGAACTCGTCAAGTGACGGGACGAACTCTGGGCCTGCTCTGGGGATGTTTCTGTGGGATATTCCCTTGACCTGAAACTGGAACAGGATGTTCGTTTGAACCCTCACAGGTCCAACAATGAAGCCAGCACCAAGTAGTACAGAGAAACATTCAGTGAGTTTCTTACTTAATCTTTTGAAGCTAGCCATGCCTTTCGTCTGCAATGTGAGAGTGCTTTTGACTACACACAATAAAACATTTCATCGAAAGTGAATATTGAGGTTGGGAGCATGAAGTGATAAGAGCGTGAATATCAGAGTCTGTGTAAGTGCTTTGTGGGCGTGCGTGCCTGTAATGCAAAGCAGAATCAGGGAATCCTTAGAGCAAGCTTGCAAGACTAGCCATATTGGTGTGCTCTGGGTTTGACTGGGAGACCCTGTCTCAAAAAGAATAACACACACATTCATATACACTCATGTGCATTTACACACACACACACACACACACACACACACACACACACACACACACACGGAAAAGAAAGAACATTTCTTTTCTTCATGGAGCAAGGAGCAGTCATAGATTTTTTTCTGGCATTGATTCAGAAGAATAAATCAGTTCTTGGCCCACACTTCTTATGCAGTCTCTGTAGCATCATATCCTCATGCAGTTTTGCCCAATAAAACTAGATCCTCCTAAAGGCCTCTCTCTCTACTTTAATCAAGGAGAAAAGTCTACACAAGGGTCCTAAGCAGATGTCTCCTATGTTTCATTAATTGGCACTGGCTTGTGTGCCTATATGATAGCTGCAAGGGAAGCAGGGTAGGGCGGGTGTGCCATATTCCCATCTCCACAGTGAAAGCCAAGCTCTTCATCAAGGGGAACAGTGTTAGTAGAGGAAGGAAGACCATTAACAGGGATCCAATGGCTGGATCATTGGAGTCTTATTTAATCATTAGTTAATGTTCTTGGAGTTAAGTTTCTGGCCTTTGCAGCCAAACACATGTCACACAATATTTTTAAATTTATGTTTTTATTATAAAGTTAAAAATATTTCAAAAGCAATCTCTTACAAATTAGGATACTATCACCAAATGAATACATAGTTATACAAGTTCATTTTCATAATAAAGGGTGATTTTATTACGTTCATATAGGTGGGCCAAAACATTAATGTAGGCTGAGTGAAGCCATCAACATATACAGTGAACGAATAATTGAGTTGTTAATTCACAGCCAGGGCTTTGATGTTAATTTCAAAATAAAATTACTTCATATTTCATATGGTTCTTCACCTTATCCTGTTTTCCATCTTTGAGTCTAAAATATTTTGAGAGTAACATATTCTTTTACCCACTACACATTCTCTAAGTGTATGCCATTCTATTGGCCACTTTTTCTCTTTTCAAAGATAATTTTAAGGGCCAGAGAGATAGCTGAGTGGGTGTTTACCACCAAGCCTGATGACCTGAGTTTGACCCCCAGAGCCAACAAGGAAAAATAAGGGAACTGACTCCCATGGGCTGTCCTCTGATTTCCACATGGACACCATGGCATGTACACAAAAACACACGCACATGCATACACACACACACACACACGTACACACATGCACACACGCACATGCACACATACACACATATGCACATCACACATGCACATATACACCACACACACATGCATACACACCACACACACATATATGCACACACACATGCATACACACCACACACACATAGACATGCACACACATACATGCATATACATACCACACACACACATGCACACACAAATGTGTAAACACACCACACACATACGTGTACACACACACACACACACACACACACACACACACACCACTAGATAAAATACATGAACAACCTGGATGGTTTTACAAAGCAAGCATGGAACTGAAAGCTGTGCTCTGAACACCAGAATACTAGGACTTGAACATGTTCTTAAAAAATAAATAAATAAACCAGGCTGAGCCTAGAAAAAATGAATTTCTTTAGTGTATTTTAAGTGACTAACTTTTAATGACTTGAACCATTTGTAAATTAGATAACCTTTCCATTTTCTTTCCTCAATAATGCGGTTTTATTTTTTTCAAAGACAGGACAGATGGCTGATATTTTCAAACGCAATTATAGCTGTATATGTGAGAGGCACATTTACTGCCTTTCACACCAATTTTTTAAAAAAAATTGTAGATAATTTTATAAGTACCTCATTTTCTCAATTTTCCTAACGGTTTTACCAGGGGGAGTTTACTGGGCTAGTTGAACTAATCTGGAATAAGCAGTTTAGAAAATGAGACTTACCCTGATACATATAATAAGCATACCCAAATCTTAATCTCATTGAGAATATCAACTTTTCTGACTATTTTAGTTTAGTCAAAACATAATTTGGTTGTGGAGCTAAGGTTAATTCTATTTGCACTTTGGGACCTTCCTTATTCATCCAGTTTTTCCACCTATGATATATTTCAGCCTCTATGCTGAAATATAATTAAAAATTAGGGACTGAATAGATGGCTTGGCAGTTAAGAACACACACTGCCCTTGCAAAGGACCTGAGTTCAGTTCCCAGTACCCACAGTTAATAACTCACAACTACCCTTGACTCCAGTCCCAAGGTATCCCAAGCCTTCTTCTGAACTCTGAGAGGATCTGCAAATGCTTGCACATACCTATCCTAAACACCACACACATACACATAATGAAAAACAAAAGTGAAATATTTTGTAAAATGATTACAATTGATATTAGTCAATTAGTACCTAAAATCTGAAGAATGGCAAAATATGTAGACAAACTGAAAAAAAAGGCGGGGGGAGGTGGGAGTGATTGAAAGCTAAGGTTGACCATGCCTCTCAGATCCACTGACTCTTCAGTAAGGATGGTTCTTAGTGGAACTTGGAATTCCTAAGGAATTTCCTTAGGGCCCAGGTCTTAGGGAGTTGTCTTGAGCACTGTGTGACCTACAGTGGCTAATTTGGTTTCCTTTCTACATGTCAGTAACACCTCTCCCTTCTGTGACCACCAAAAATGCCTCTAGACACTGTCCTGAGGGACAAAAATGACTCCATCAGAAGATTTTTACTTGTAATTCTAATACCAGTCTTTCAGAAATTCAGAGTATAGGTGGTTTGGAGACTTTTTCAGTTAGAATTTCTGTTGCTGAGATGAAACACCATGACCAAAAAGCAAGTAGGGGAGTGTTGTGAAATATCTGTTTAACTATGCAAAGATGTATTGCATTTGTTTAACTATGAAAAGATGTGTTGCTTTTGTTTAACTTTGTAAGTGTGTTGCTGTTTTATCTTTCCTGCCTAAGACACCTGATTGGTCTAACAAAAAGCTGAACAGCCAATAGTGAGGGAGAAGGTATAGGTGGGACTTCTGGGCAGGGAGAGTAAATAGGAGGAGGAATTTGGGCTCAGAGGAAGAAAGAAAAAGAGACACCAGGGAGATACCAGGGACACACCAGGGACCAGACAGACAGACATGGAGGAAGCAGGAAAGTGGGACATACAGAATTAAAGAAAGGTAACAAGCCCCTAGGCAAAATGTAGATTAATAGAAACAGATTAAATTAAGTTAAAAGAGCTAGTGGGACAAGCCTAAACAAAGCCAAGCATCCACAATTAATAAGAATTCTCTGTGTCATTATTTGGGAGCTGGTTAGTGGCCCAAAGAAAACACCAACTACAGGGAAGGAAAGGGTTTATTTGGCTTATATTTCCAGATCACAGTCTATCATTGGAGAAAGTCAGAACCAGAACTCAAGCAGGGCTGGAACCTGAAGGCAGGAGCTGATGCAGAGGCCATGGAGAGGAGCTGCTTATTGGCTTGATCAACTGCTTTCTTATAGAACCCAGGACCACCAGCCCAGGGATGGCACCACCCACAGTGGCTGGGCGCCTACCCCATCAATCACTAATTAAGAGAATGCCTTACAGCTGGATCTCATGGAGGCATTTCCTCAACTGAGGCTCCTTCCTCTCTGATGACTTCAGTTTGTGTCAAGTTGACACATAAAACCAGCCAGGACAGACACACACACACACACACACACACAAAAGTCTCTAACCTGAGCTGTACTACAGATCAAATAACCCGTTTCATTTTATTTTTTTTCCTAAAAAGCCATCAGCCCACTGAACTATGTGAGCTATGTTTTGACCCTGACTCCCATGAAGTATAAAATGATGTGACGTGAGAACTCTGCCCTCACTTACCAGGTAGCTGACAGTAGGACATTATTGGAATTATGGGATTGAGGTCATGGCTTCTAAAAAAGCGTTTGTCTATCAGAGAGCCCACTGAAGCACTTCGGAAGCAGGGATATGCTGTTTGGGATAGACTGTGAGGGCTGGAGGAGGGGATGAAAGAAGATTGGCTGTGGGTGGATAGTGTTGAAGTCACATGACAGGTGTGAGACTTCATCAAATTATTCTCTTTAGATCATCATAGTTGTCACAATAACACATTAAAAATACTTAAGCATGTCTTTCTAGTAGTTTTAGGCTTCGCCTCCCTTTTAACAGCTTAACCTTTAAAGAAAGGGTGATTTAAGTTATTAATTACTAGGTTAAGTATACAGAGACAACCACAATGCTTTCATTTTCATGTCAATTGAATAGATATATTGATCGATTTACAACACTATCACTAAGCCCCTTTTCTTTCTTTTTTTTTTTTTTTTTTTTTTTCGAGACAGGGTTTCTCTGTGTAGCTTTGCGCCTTTCCTGGAGCTCACTTGGTAGCCCAGGCTGGCCTCGAACTCACAGAGATCCGCCTGGCTCTGCCTCCCGAGTGCTGGGATTAAAGGCGTGCACCACCAACGCCCGGCACCCCTTTTCTTCTATTAAGGGAACAGAGCAAAAACTATTCCGTCAACCCTGGGGTCCACAAATATTTCAGTTACATTTCATGTTTTAAATGTTTTTCAAGTGATTTTGAAATTGTCATTTTAAAAACCCAACTTGGAGTCAGACATGGTTGCCTATCACTGTAATTCCAGTTCTCAGGAGACAGAGACAGAAGGATTGTAAATTCAAACAAACCAACCCAGGCTGGAGGACTATCTGCCTATTGCCATATTTGTAGGTTAACTTAAAAGTCCCAAGATTAAGGAGTCAAGTCACCTCTGCAATCACTGAGGAATGAACTAAGCATTCCTAAGGAATGAACTTGGCATCACAAGGCATTTCGTTGAAAAAAAAACAACTAGTAATTTCCTTTCCTAATTTGAAAAAGTCTGAATTTTGTTAACAATTTCTAGTGTTTCAGAAATGTGCTTGTCTCAAAAATCTTACGACTGCCTTTACAACCATAATATAAAATATTAATTTAGTAGCCATTATTTTAATCAATGTAGTCTCTGCAGTCTAAATGTTGACGGCCACCTTCCCAGCTCATGTCTAATAGTCAATGTGATGATTGGATTAAGGTGAGGCTTTGGGGGAAGTGATTGATGATGGCTCCACCCTTGTGGATAGAATTAACATCCTTATAAAATAAAGAAAAGGAGCTGCTTTCTGTTTTCATCATCTGAGAACAGAGAGAAAGCACAGCCAATAAAAAATAGATCCTCAGTAGACACCAGATATGATTACAATTTGGCCATGGGCCTGCAGGACTCCAGCTCCAAAAAATAATTCTGTATGACTTCCAAGTTCCTTAAGGTTTTATTATAGTAGACATACAGACTAATACTGGAATTGGTATTAATAGTGGATGTTTCTATACTACCTTAAAAAATGGGAAAACCACTTTGGAATTGGGTAGAGGCAAAATGGATTTGCCTGTGTATGTTGGAAAAGGTTTCTGTACTGACATGAATGGACCCTGATGACTTAGCAGGAGAGGGAAGTTACAGAGGACATGTCCCCAGTACTTAGAGATTACTCTGGTCACTGTGATCAGAATGTGGCTGGAAATACAGATGACAGTTGCCATTCTGGTGAGTTCTCAGAAATGAAAAAAAAGACTGCGCTTGTTAAAGTGGCAATGACCTTGACTGAATTTTGTATGCTAGTCTTCTGGGGGAAGCCAGAGCTTGCTGATGATGAGGCAGGCTAGTTGACAATAGAGATCTGTTCCATTCCACCCCATTCTATTCCATTTGAAAATCTGACGCAGTTGGCTATAGAATGAGATAGATCTGCTTGCAGCTCCAGTCAGGGTATTTGAGGTGCAGCTGGGTGATTTGGGCAAGTTTCCTTCTATGTATGTACCTGCATTGTATTATAAGGATTACATAAAATAAAACATACAAAACACTAGACGCCATGATTGTAAAACAAAATCCCCAAGCCAGCATTAGAGGCATCTGCTGTTGTCCTCTGTACCGAGTGTCTACTTCTTCCTTCATATCATACGGCTATGGAAAAGATTATTATATTTTGGAAAAGATATTATGACAAATGCAAAATTATTTTTTTTCAATTTTCTACTATGTGCGTATGTGTGTACTTGAGTGTATGTCTGTGTTTCACATGTGTGTGGTATCCAATGGAAGCCAGAAGATGTTGGATTCCTTGGAACTGGCATTACAAGTGGTTGTGAGCTGCTATGTGGATGCTGGGAACTGAACCCAGGTCCTCTGAAAGAATAGCCAGTGCTCTTAAACCATTGAGCAATCTCTCCAGCCCCGCTAAGATTTCAATTTTATTATTTTTGTTTTGTTTTGTTTTGAGACAAGGTCTCATGTAGTCCAGGCTGGCTTCAACTTCACTATGTACCTAAGGATAACCTTGATTACAGGACCTCCAGTCTCCACCTCCCAAGGGCTGGGATTACAGACATGCAGGACCACACAGGCACTGAATTCCAGTTTTCAATGGAGTGAATGCGGAAGTGGGGAAGGAGACACTCAAGGAGAGGATCTGCTTCCAGCTTATTTGTACTGTGGCCAAGAGAAATAATCAGTGTGTGAGTGTGTAAGCGACCATGCTGAAACCACTGGAGAAAATATGACTTTTCAATAACAGAAGCGAAAGAATAATTAAATTAAATTAATCAGTTTAATCAAATTAAATGATAATCTGTACATTAAGAAAGTAACTGCATGGTGGAATTTTCCAAAACAGATTGTGTCCCCAGGATAATGACCCTGCTTATCTTTGTTCTGTAGTTATTTTTTCTTCTTTTCCTCCCCCATTTTAACATTCACCTATAACTTAGCAATTGCTAAGTGGAGTGGTAAATTACCGGGATGCGTAACTTCCACAGCAACCCCAGGAAAGGCTTAACCCTTCGTCCCAGGCCCAGCATCCCTTCAATAGGCTGACAGTTCAAAGGTCTAACTCTTACTCAAATGTATCCCACTGCTGTAGTGCACTAGATAACAAGACTCTCTTGGATCCTGTGCTGAGGAAAAAACATCAAAGAATTAGATTCTTAACCTCCCAGAATCTAGCTTAAATTAACGGGAGCTTTGTGTGCCAAATACTGAGTCAAAACAAACAACAAAAAAAAAGAGGGCCAAAATGATTAAAAATTAAAGATTAATGCCCTCCATTTTATGCTTTTAGTTAAACATTTTGAAAATTAGTTTCCCCTAACCAGTAAGTGCAATAATGAGGGGATGTTTGTACTATAAAGTCAAATATGATTAATTTTAGAATAAGTCCATTTTAAAATGTCTTAGAACTAATAAAATTACCCCCAGAACTATCCAGTTAGTGTGCAGTAATTAAAGAGAAAATGAGTATGTAAAATCTACGAGATAAAAACATGATTTATAACATCCAGAAGGATTAAGAACTTGCAAGAGAATCACTAATTTCTTTAAAGAGTTTCAGTTTATTAGAACGTGGAAGTGTGACATGACTTGGATTCATTTCGTATTGACCCACGTTAGGGGAAAAAAAGCAAACTGGTTATTAGGAAGTCAAATGAGAGAGAGCCAAGTGGAAGAGTCCATCTTAATTGATCATTAATTAATGTCTACTGGTTTTTCTTGCAATATATTTGTAATAAGTTAGTAATATTGAAATGGCTTCAATAATTTTGCCAAGTGTTTGACATAAATTATCTTAATGATACATGAAAGACATCTTGTTACCATTCTGGAATGAATAACTTCATTCTCACAAGCATAAATATCATGACCACAACAGCAGATTCAGACATGCTACCTCATTTTTTAAACAAATTGCTCTGGTATCAGACATTGTTCCTAGTGCAATGCAACCTTCTGATATTCATCTTGTTAGCTTGAAGTCTGCAGTGTAGCCACAGGAAGAAATAGTGGCTCTCAACATCATTTAGTTCAACATGTAGGATTTCACAAAGTTTACAGGAGAATGGAGTTGGGGTTAGGGGGGCTGAAAGGCTTTTTATTATACTTTACATCTGAAAAATTAAAGCCTTGCAGTTGAGCAGATGAAAGCCTGTCTGGTTATTCTTCTAACAATGCCCCTTTCTACTCAAAGCTGAAGATGAATTCAGCGGTGCTGAGCCCGGCTGGCTTTGGAGAAACAGATGCGACTATTGTTCAAGATCTCTCTTAAAAGTGAATGCTTTGCTTGGGTCCCGAAAATTGTTGCCACTGTCAGGAAGGAAAAAAAAAAAAAACATACTGTGTCAGAGGACAAGTGAATGTATTTTTTTCTGTGATGGGCGATGCTATACCATTACTAGTCATGGACCTATGACTATCCTGACCACTGGGTACCAGCAGATCAAAAAATGTTGTATAAACTGACAGGTATGTAAGGCAGAAGGACAAGGGACACAGCAGATTTGACACAAAGGGCATCTTTGCTTTTTCACTCTTTCCTTCTCATTTAACTGTCTGGCCTCCAACAACGGCTGGAAAAAGAAACCACAGTAAAAGCCTTCTATACATTACTCTTCTAGCCGAGAGGAGAACACAAGGCCACAGTCCCAGGGAGGTAATGCCCCTGGGGGAAGCCACTACCAGTTCATGCCCACTGGTCGATTCTGCCACCCAAAGGGCCACATCAGCACATGTCCTGGAATGTTTTCTTATGAGATACAATGATGGTACTTGAAGATGCCTTACAGCTCATCAGTACTCCTAATAGATAACAAAGCTGCCAATTTATCGTATTTACTCCTAATAGATAACAAAGCTGCCAATTTATCGTATTTGTGGAGATCATTAGGAGAAAATGATGCGCCCCCGTAGCATCCTGAGAATACTTAATAAGTATTATTTAGTTCAACGCTTTCAGATAGAAATCAGGTGGATGGTTACTACACAGAATATTTCAAAATATCTGGAACTACACAAAAGAAGCCTGCATTTAGTGGCCAGAGAGATGACTCGGTAGGTAAAGGCACCAGTCTCCAAGCCTTAGGATGTGTAGTGGATCCCCAGGCCCCACATGATGGAAAGACAGAACTGACTCCTGACTCCCACAGTTGTTTTCTGACCTCCACACAAACACTGTGGCCTACACGGGCAAGTGCGTGCACATGCACACACACACACACACACACACACACACACACACACACACACACACA
>CABHPR010124594.1:13741-38861 GCA_902168415.1 Peromyscus melanophrys | reverse complement strand
GCTGATCCAGTAACTCACTGAGGCGCCCTGGGAGCAGTGCTGATCTGGTACCTCACCGAGGAGGCCTGGGAGGCCAGCTACTGTTCTTCAGAAATACTCTTCAAAACTATATAAGTATCTATTTGTTCTTCTATTAAATGTGTACTCAACAAATATTCCTCAGTGCCTATCATATACTTAAGAGAGTGTTAAACATTATGGAACATGAAAATAAAGTCGCTAAGGCCTTTGCACTTAAGAGTCTCACATTTGGGGTGTCAATAATTACAATGTAATTGTTGTTTAGAGATGTCTTAACCTGCTCCTCTCTAGAAAGCCTGAAAATCCCAGTAGATGGAGGCACCTAGTGGCTTGGTGAGTAAGTGGTCTTTCTCCATGCCCCCTCCTTCCTTTCTTCTTCTTTCCTTCCTCCTTTCCTCCCTTCCTTCGCTTCTTTTGTTTCCACCATATTCTTCATGAGCCTGCCTTTGGGGTAGCTTTGTTTTCTTATAACCTTCATGTTAAATACAATTTTTTTTTGTTTTTTGTTTTACTTTAAATATCTTATCTGTTACTAACATACCATAATTTTTGTTGTGTTTAATTTTCTCTTCACTGTTCAAGCCAGGAAACTTACACTCTTTCTCCCTTCATGTCCCAATTGTAGACCCCAGACCCTGACAAATCAAACAAAATAAATCATAAAAGCTTGAGCTAAGAGTCCTGCCCTAGGGAATGTGTGTTATAAATGATAGAGTAAATTTGGATGCAGAGAACCAATGCCTTCAGTCTCTAAGGGGCTTCACATCATTTTTGGAATTTTTGTCAACCATCTTCTGCTTCTGTAGTTTTTCTGAACATAAACTTTTGATATTTTAGAACAAAAGCTGATGTATATGTTTATTTCTTGTTCAGTTATTGGGAACTTCCTCATTTTAGTAAAACTGACCATATATAGTGAAGCATGTGATTTGAACTTGACTGTCAGATGCAGGTCGACAAAGACTGTGAAAGGCAGGTTGGGCACAAAACAAGTCAACTGAAATCTCAGAACATCTCTATGCACACGTCATTTTGGCCCACTTCCCGTATGGCTGTCTCTTTGTTAGACTAGCATTATCAATTTGAATGTCTGTCTATATCACTGAAGCTATCCAATATGCAGAAATACCTTTTTTAAATTTCTGTGTTTTGCCGCACACTTGCCACTCAATAGATACACAATAAATGCTGGAGAAGAAAGAAATATACATTTTAAGATATATATGATGGGTAGGAAGTGAGCTAGATGAACAAATACAAAGATGAGATCTGATGCCAAAATGCTAGCTAGATTCTGATAGTTTACGAATCTTACATTGTAAGGCATTGCATAGACTTGGGGGCTACAGCAGGTTTTTTGCTTATATAGATTTTTATTAAAAAATTTCTTTCCTTTTACATACCAACGCCTGTTCCCCTCCCTCCTCTTTTCCTGCTCCACCCCACCTACCCCTATCCCACCTCCATCCCCTTCTCATAGAGGGTAAGGCCTCCCTTGGGTAGTCAACACAGGCTGTCATACCATGTTGGGGATGGACCTAGCCCCTCCCCCCATAGCAGGTTTTGGAACGAGGGTGCCACTCAAAAACTCAATCTTCAGGAAGGTAAATGTGGTAACAATGTGCAGTAAAGACAAGTGGGACAAAATGTATTCAGAGATATGAAGTCTAGCAATAGGGATATAAAATAGAACACATGTTAGAGTGGTCAAAAGAACATGTAAATTTGTTCACAGCTAAGAATCCATCCTATACAACTTTCTTGCTTCTCCCTCCAGAGAATGAGCAATATTCCTATTTCTTAGGAACCAAATAACTTTGCATACACCTACACCAAATAAATTCCTTTCCAAATGTATTTATTATGAAGATTGATGAGGGAGAAAGGAGGGAGGAGAGCGTGCTGGATTGTGTTTGGCATGGCTCCCAGTGAGTGGGAAACACTATATACATGATAATAATTATCAGCATGATTCCTGTTAGTATTCCTGAAGACTGTGAGTAACAGCTTGATGCTGTACAATGGAAGGAAGCCTCTGTCTGTTGATCTCTTATATACTCCAACTTAAGCAGTGAGACTCTGATTTATTTAATGGACCCGAATGGAATGATGTTTCTTTCACCTATCATGAAAGGACAAACTTTGAGGCTAGTATGCTGTATGAAAAAACCCTGAGTGGTAGGGTGCTATGGTCAAGGTCATTCCAAATAGGTCTCAAAACAGTGGTATGACCTTAGGGAAGTCACGTTCTCAGTCTGAATCTTCATTTCCTCAGCTATAAAGTGAAGTGGCTGGATTAAATTGTCTTTAGATTCCCTCTTCACTAGATATTAAGTGATTTTTCACGTCCCTCATTAAATTTCCAAGCTCCATCAAACAGCTCATTATGGAGCCTGCTTGCTCATTTGATGTCTCTGTGTGTTTTCCATCCACTTTTCCCTCTAGCCTCCCATTGGGTGCATTTTCCTGTGTACTACAGTGTTTTGCACATCTGTTTCTGTAGATATAGCTCTGTGTGTGTGAAGGGGGGAGGGAGGGAGGGGGAGGCATTTAAGCTTGGCCTAGGGCTCAGACTTTGTTGGTGGAGATAATTACTTTAATAGTTTTCTTAAATATCTATTAACTCTTGTAGCTTGGATGCCACAGGGTAATGTGGCATCACTCCTGCTTGAATTTGATTGTGTTTGCTGATTTACATGGATAGAAGAGTTACATAGACCAAGGAGATGAGAATTGACACTGCTTTGTCTAAGTTTCAAAAGTATAGAAATAAAGCTGAGGATGAGATGGGCCCTCAGAAAGGGAATAATAGTGAAATGCTGAAAAAAGAAACTCTAGAAATCTGAGACACTATTGTATCATTAAGAGACATTTTTTTTCTGTATAGACAGTCTTTCAATCCCACACCCGTAGGGTGTGAAGTCCTAAGTGAATGTGTCAAGAGTGGGTGAAGGCCTGAGTGTGTGTACTGTTGACATGGGCACAGCCATGTCAAGGACCAATGCATCAGACCCATGGGAAATTGCCAAAATATTTCCTGTGTGGGTAAGGCTTGGAATTGCCACAGCCTTCCACTGGTTGGAGTGTGAATATTGGCAGTGTGTGCAAAAACTAGCAGCCCAGCTTCCTCCCTCTGGATATTTACAGCCTGAGACAGCTCACCTAGAGAGGCCTCCTACTGAGACTAGCTAACTCTTCCCCCAGTGCTGTGCATATGAAAGTCTTGAGGTTTCTAGTTGTTGTTTGGTGTTGCAGCCACTTTATCATCACACACAACTCACCTGACCCCAGCTTTTCTGTACACACTTCTGTCCTTTCTTCATTCCCTCATTACCTAAGTCATATTTCCAGATGCAACCTGTGCAGGTCATGGCACAGATCCATAGTGACTGACTCTGTAACCATTATGTCAGGAGTACACTGATACCTTGTATATATTTTTCATAAAAAATCCTATGTGTTTGAATTTAAAGAACTTCTACATGAAGCATAGGAATACTGATGCTTGTGGGACTGCTGAGTGTAGATGAAAGCTAACAGCAGTGCTCCTTTTCCACATATCACAGTACCACCACCTCACCTCACAGAGCTATCTTTAGCTATGGTGCCCCTGGGAGAAGATAGACAGTAACAGAAGATAGATAGTTGGTGGAACCCCAACTCCATCACTGGCCACTCAATCACAAGGATATTACTAGAAAGCAGGTATTTGGGGGACTATCAAGCATAAAGGTTAATTTAGTTGGTGACAGCTTCAGTCTTAAGGGTCATGTCCTTCTCATCAGGTAGGAAGAAGAAGATAACAAGTGTCTTTTGGTCATGATCACTTCAAAGTTTATGAAATGTATTTTGAGAAAATGTATGGAATTGGAATTATTGCCCTAGAGCGTACATGAGGCTACAATAATTGCAAAATATTAATGTAGATGTAACTGTGTTTGAATACAAGCTCATATTAAATTAGTACAGGTGCGCCTGCTAAATATGCAGAAAGTAAATCCCTCTGAGATCAGCTATATTTTTATATTCATGTTAAATAGTAATGAAGCATTCTGGTTTTATAAAGAAGTCTCATGACTCAGTTAACATGAGCTACTCCTGGTCGATAAATCTTCTCAGTGAACTAACCAGTCAGGTTTCCCAGGGCGTCTACAAA
The DNA here is from genome assembly GCA_902168415.1 of Peromyscus melanophrys. Classification (NCBI taxonomy): domain Eukaryota; kingdom Metazoa; phylum Chordata; class Mammalia; order Rodentia; family Cricetidae; genus Peromyscus; species Peromyscus melanophrys. The sequence continues at coordinate 34,684 of CABHPR010124594.1, read as the reverse complement.
AGTGAGGACAGTCTTCTCGTTGAGGTGGCGGCCGGCCTCGCCTCCTAGTCAGCTCCGCTTTTCCTCTCTTCGGCTATTCCCTTTTCCCCGGGGCCCAGAGCGGCCGGACTTCTCGCTTCTTTCTCTACGGTGGCCCCAGAGCCCCTGCGTGCTCTCCTTTCCCCGCCATGAATGAGGAATACGATGTGATCGTGCTGGGCACCGGCCTGACGGAATGTATCCTGTCAGGGATAATGTCAGTGAATGGAAAGAAGGTTCTTCACATGGATCAGAACCCGTACTATGGAGGAGAAAGTGCATCTATAACACCACTGGAAGATTTATACAAAAGGTTTAAATTACCAGGACAACCACCAGCATCAATGGGGAGAGGAAGAGACTGGAATGTTGACTTAATTCCCAAGTTCCTTATGGCCAATGGTCAGTTGGTGAAGATGCTGCTTTACACAGAGGTCACTCGCTATATGGATTTCAAAGTGATTGAAGGGAGCTTTGTCTATAAGGGGGGGAAAATCTACAAGGTTCCTTCCACCGAAGCAGAAGCCCTGGCATCTAGCTTAATGGGACTGTTTGAAAAACGCCGCTTCAGGAAGTTCCTAGTTTATGTTGCCAACTTTGATGAAAAAGATCCTAGAACTTTTGAGGGCATTGACCCTAAGAAGACCTCAATGAGAGATGTGTATAAGAAATTTGATTTGGGCCAAGATGTTATAGACTTCACTGGCCATTCTCTTGCACTGTACAGAACAGATGACTACTTAGATCAGCCGTGTTATGATACCATTAATAGAATTAAACTTTACAGCGAGTCGTTGGCTAGATATGGTAAAAGCCCGTACCTTTATCCGCTGTATGGCCTTGGAGAATTGCCACAAGGATTTGCCAGGTTAAGTGCTATATATGGAGGTACCTACATGTTGAATAAACCAATTGAAGAAATCATTGTGCAAAATGGAAAAGTGGTTGGTGTAAAATCTGAAGGAGAGATTGCTCGCTGTAAGCAGCTCATCTGCGACCCCAGCTATGTAAAAGATCGGGTTGAAAAAGTGGGCCAGGTAATCAGAGTGATCTGTATCCTTAGCCACCCTATCAAGAACACCAATGATGCCAATTCCTGCCAGATCATCATTCTACAGAACCAAGTCAACCGCAAGTCAGATATCTATGTTTGCATGATCTCCTTTGCACACAATGTGGCAGCACAGGGCAAATACATTGCCATTGTAAGTACAACTGTGGAGACCAAGGAACCGGAGAAAGAAATCAGACCAGCTTTGGAACTCTTGGAACCAATTGAACAGAAATTTGTCAGCATCAGTGACCTCTTTGTACCGAAAGATTTGGGAACAGAGAGCCAGATCTTTATTTCCCGTGCCTATGATGCTACCACTCACTTTGAGACAACCTGTGATGACATTAAAGATATCTATAAGAGAATGACAGGATCTGAGTTTGACTTTGAAGAAATGAAGCGCAAGAAGAATGACATTTATGGAGAAGACTAACAGCAGTACATATAATGTAATTAGGACAAACAAAATTTGGCAAATAATGTGTCTTGTATGAAATCAATATTGTAAGCCCTGCTTTTATGATCAAAATGGAGATTGAAGAGTGCTATACCAGTGAATACTCCTTCCCTTCACTTTTCTAATATCATGTATTAACTTGTTTTCATGGAATGGCTAGTCAGAATTGGTTGGTTCTGTTCAGTTTAACCAGACTGGATTTTTTTTAGTGAAGGAGCTGTTCTAAACAAATATTGATAGAGAACTTGATACAGTACTTGTATCTTTTAATCAGTGTAGCCTTTGCGATTGGGTGCCTCTGCTCAAGAGCTGGATCTATACAATTTGTGCCATCCTGATATTGGGAGTCTAAATTGAATATTCTTTGGTTTGGGAAAACATTCAAAGTTTTCTCGCTTTTGCTATGTGAAGTATTAAAGCAGGGCCCAAACAGTAGACCCACATATTTTGTTCATGTGGGTATAAACTTCTAACCAAACTTCAGACTTAGGAAGTTGTTTGGAGGGAAGCCAGTATGTGGTATTTTAACCTACTACAATTGCTGAGAAGGAGAAAGGAACCTTATGGTAAGTAGGGAAAACATAGAAGCACCTTTTATCCCAGGTATGGTTTCTTCAATGGACCAAGCTGCAATGCAGTACTGATTTGACAGAGCCTTGATTTCAATGATGTCTGTCTCAAAACGGCTCCAAATGATTTCTGTACTGCAAAATAAAGCCAAACTCTGGAAAAAAAAAAGTGAGGACAATACTTAGCAAATTTGCCAGAGTGGCTGGATGGTTTCATTCATCAGATGGCATGTAGCTACTCTCAGCACCCTTCATTTTCATTCATATTCATATTCATATTCATCTAAAACCCCCCATGAATTGGAAGAGTAAGCAATGCTTTTAGTGGCATTGAATAAAGGACTTAAAGCACCAATAGTTTTCCAAAATCACACTGGAACTGGTGGTGGAAGATGAATCAGAAGATCACTTGCTGATGCTGAGTATCACGTTCTTTGATATGCTTTCTGTGGTTAGATTTTTCTGATCATTGTTAAGGGGGAAGTAATTCTAGATAGATTGTTAAAACTAGATATACACATTAAGAAGTTCTTTCTTCAGAAGCTATCCATTTAAAGTTTAGCTCTCCCCATGCCTCCGTGTGTGTGTGTGTGCGCGCGCGCGCGCGTGCGCGTGCATAGGTAATGGATTCTAGGAATTATTTCTGTGGTTTGATTAACTATATCTTGCAAATAGCTATGATAAATATGGTAAGACAATAATTTTCCCATGTCAATTCAAGATACAAAGGAGAATTTTATGGTTTGGGTTACTAAGTCCCCCTCTGAAGCTTAGAAATTTAATTATCCTATCTTTCTTTTTGTTATATTCCAAGTGACACATTATTATTTTCCAGTGTATTTAAAATGTTTTTCTCTTTCTAATTTTTTTGTGTCATAGACAAGCTATCATACAGAAGTCAAACAATGCTGATTTTGGATACTCTATAACATATCTGGAAAAAAATTGAAATGATATCAGAAAATACAAAATATGGAATAATTATAAATGTATAAATATGAAATTTGACTTTTCAAAGCTTTTTTTTTTAGAACAGCGGTTCTCCATAATTCTGTGATCCCTTAAGACAGTTCCTCATGTTGTGGTGACCCCTAACAATGAATTTATTTTCATTGCTACTTCATAACTATGATTTTGCTACTGTTAAGAATCATAATGTAGCCGGGCAGTGGTGGTGCACGCCTTTAATCCCAGCACTCGGGAGGCAGAGGCAGGCGGATCTCTGTGAGTTCCAGGCCAGCCTGGTCTACAAAGCTAGTTCTAGGAAAGGTGCAAAGCTACACAGAGAAACCCTGTCTTGAAAAACCAAAAGAAAAAAAAAAGAATCATAATGTAAATATCTGATATGTAGGTTGTCTTAGGCTACTCCTAAGGGTTGTTCAATCCCCAAAGGAGTTTGTGACCCACAGGTTGAGAACCACTGATTTAGCAGGGTATTTTTTAGTTTTTAATTTATTTTACTTAAATCTTTGAGGATTTCATACCTTGTATTCGACCATATTAGTCCCCATCCCTCATCTCTTCCCAGATATGTCACCATTCCATACTCATCCTATTTTGTGTCAACACTTTTGCTTAAAAATGAAGAACAGCGAATACCATTAGTGCTGTTTATATTCTCTTAGGTGTATGGCCAACCACAAGGAGCATGTGAGGCTTACCTAGGGCCATACTCTTAAAGAAAGCTAGCTCTCCTAGAAGCTACAAATTACCAAGAGTCCCTCAGCTAGAAGTGGGACTTGATGCCCATCTCCCTTCTCCATGCTCAGATTTTTCTGGCTTGAGTCTGCTCATGCAGATCCTCTGTATGCAGTCACAGCGCAGTGAGTTCACACGTGCAGCAGCTCTATTGTGTTGGGAAAGCACTCTTACCATGTAGCCATCCACTGCTTCTAGCTCTTACAGTCTTTCTGCCTCTCTTCTACTATGACATTTGAGCTTTGGGAGGAGGCGGTGTTATAGGGATGTCATGTCTAGGGATAAATATTCTGAATTCTTTTATTCTGTGCATGTTGACCAGTTGTGGATCTTTGTTGTAATTGTGATGTACTGCAAAAAGATGTTTCTCTGATGAGGTATGAGAGATGCACTAATCTACAGGTATTGGAAGAAGTCAATAGGAGTTACTTTAATGCTGTGGACCATCAGCAGAGTAATGTAGTGGGTTCTCCACTAGGGCCTCTGACTTGTCTAGTCACAGGTTCTTGGCCCTGATATCTGTGCCAAGTATTCGTTGCATCTTGTGGAGTAGGCCTTAAATCTAATCAGAAAGTGGCTGGTTATTCCCACTCATGACACTATTGCAACAGTGGGCAAATCTTGCCAGGCCGGTTATTATTATTGTAGCTGGTAGGATTTATTATTTATTATTTGTAGCTGGTGATTGGTGATTACTGTTTTCTCTTCTGGTGGCATTCATAGTACCTTTCAGCACCACGAAAACTAGTTATTAGTGATGAAGCTTCCAGATCAATGCTAGCTGAATTTCTCTACGTTCTGTGACTCAAATCTGTGAGGTCTTCAGCAATAGGGTGTTACTGTCAAGTTCTGGAGGGTAGCAAAGAGCAAGAGCAATAGCCTACCATATTTCGAGTGTATGGGACATCATTGGCCCACAACTTTAATGAGATAACATGTTCTAGATATTGATATTGGGCATTTTATTTGGTGTCCCGTAGAGTCCAGTAAGGGCATTGACACTTCTTTATAGGGTACCTCCACTTAAGTTATTTTTATATATGTATGTTCATATTTTAGGAAACTTCTAAAATATGAGTTTTTCATATGACTTTTTCAAAAAGTCTTTGGTGTTAACTACTCCTCCATATTTTCTTTCTTTTACTCTACCCTCCCATTCTACACCCAATATAACCTTTCTTATTACACTATTTCCATTTTGTCCTTTATATCATTGTTAAGTATTTGTAGGTAGTATTCCTATTGAAGTTAACTTTAAATGTGCCTGAGAAGGACATCCCATGTGTCCTCTGCCAGTCTTTGTGTGTTCTGGGAAATGACTTTGGCCTGTTGAAAAAGTGGGATATGCTCTTAACCCATGAGTTATCTTTTCAGCCCTAGGACTTGGCTTTTGAATCACTTAGAGGTAATTTTTGGAATCTCTGAGGGAAATAAACATTTAAAAAGCACATTTTAGTGTTATCCCAAAGCTAAATATCTCAGAAGAAAGAGTTCGTGCTAGGGTCCAATACCTGGGTTTGAATCATGATGCCTCACTATGTGGTGAACATGTAACATTGAACATTACAATTAAATAATGCAAGACTCCATTTTTTTCCCCAGTAAAATGGTTCTGATGATATATCTTTACCTTATTTTAATAGGTTTTTCTAGTAAAGCAATAAATCTAACACTTTCTAAAAGCTTATATCATTTGGTTTTCTTTGGAAATGAGCGCTAGATAACGTAGACAGAAGGCAACTTACTGTAACACCCTTGAACAGGTCATTAAATCAAAGGAAAATCATGGAAACCATGTACAGAAAGCATGGTAACCAGAGCTACTGGAACTAATCCAGCTGGCCATCATGTCAGGACATTATCACTAGGACAGAAAGGACAAACCCAATCATCCTTTTTGAGTTCTTGCAATCAGGATTCTGAATTCTTAGAGAGAGTAAGACCTGCTGTAGTCTGGGCCTCCACTTGGGTTAGCTAGAGTAGGACACCTGCATTTTCCATCAAGATTGTCAACCTGAAGAAGAGGAGGTGATCTTAGGAAGAAAATGAATGGAAACTGTTTCCAAACAACAACAGCCACAAAAACAAAAACATGTTCACTGAAGGTCCCAAAATTGCATAAATGTCACAAAAGGAAGGCTGACTACCCAGAGATGCAGAGGTGACAGGGGGTAAGATACAGGAAAGTGGAGCTCTTGAAAACTAGGCCATCTGTGACAGGAGTTACATATACCGGGGGTGGGGAGGGTGTCTGGGGTGGTATGGAGGAGGAGAGAGGGTGACAAACATGGAGGTGGGCAGATATTCAAAAAGTAAACACTGATAACTTCGCAGAACTTCTGATGCCTCTATGGATGCCATACAAAATTTCAAGATAGACAGATATCATCAGTCATATTTTTGAGTTGGTTGGCCTAGTTCTCCCAAAACAGGGCTTTCAGGCTGTCTTGCTTATAACTTAGGATCACAGTAAAATATGCCTGAGATGACTCAGCTGACAGATTTGGAATGAAGGGGTCCCCAATTGCAGATAAGTGTTTTTTAAATTGAGGGTTTTTATGTGAATTACAAAGGTTGAACAATTACTCCTAAAAATAGCACTAGCCTATCATCCTGAACTCAAGGAAAACATGCAGAAAGTTTTTACAAATAGCATATTTAGGATCTTCAAATCACACCAGTCTCTATCAACAGCTGGGCAGCTGGGTACACATGCACAATATTGCTTTATTGTTTGATTCTTATCAATATTATCTCAGCATGGTTCAAACAATTCAGTTTTCAATTGCCAGAAAAACCTCAGTCTGCAAAAATTGTTTACCTGCCAAAATGGTTTGTTGAAATAATCTTGAATTGAATTTGATCTCCTTGGTCCATAGGGGAATTAATAGGCTCAGGCAAATGGGACTTCTTTGCTGCAAAATATCTCCTCCGTCAGTGAGAACTCTGTGAAGCCAGTTCAGTGTCTTGCTGCCTGAGTTCTACTTGACATAAGAGAAGTCTCTTGGCTAAGTTGCTTGCCCCCTCAACACTCAACATTTTCATGCACTTCTTGGAGAAAGTGAAACTGTATTTGGTCAACTGCATTGTGGTTTTAGAGAAGGTTTTTTTGAGGGGAGGATGGGAGTCTTTGAAAAGCAGGTTGTCTTAGCTTCATTCCAAGTAAAACAAACTGTATTCACATTGCCCAAAATAATTTGACAAACAGATTCATGCAAGGTGAAGCCTGTGGTTGAAACAATAACACCATAGACACATACCAGCCCACGATATGGCCTTAAGGGAGCTTTGATTCATGTTCCTTCAGTGTCATTCTTATTCTAATGAGGCTGTATCTTCATTCAGAGTGAAGGAAGTAATACATATATCTACATTGTCATTGCTAGAGAGGTATTGCTCTTTCCAGAAAGCACTATTAAAATTATTTGAGTCTATGTATTTTTCCTTTCTAAAATTCTTTGTAAGACAAATAAACACACACACATGTTTATATATATATATATATATATATATATATATATATGTATATATGTATATATGTATATGTGGTTGTCACTAGTAGAATACAAGAGAGGTTTGTGTGTGGTGATTTATACCTACTTGATAGAGGCTGTCTGAGGAAGGAGTGAACAAACAAATTATTTAATATATTGTCTTAATAAAAAAGAAAGGGTGGGACTTTTTTTTTAAATGGGGAAGATTCTAGGGGGGCTGTGGCACATGCCTTTAATCCCAGCACTCAGGAGGCAGAGCCAGGTGGATCTCTGTGAGTTCAAGGCCAGCCTGGTCTACAGAGCAAGCTCAAGGACAGGCACCAAAACTACACAGAGAAACCCTGTCTCGAAAAACCAAAAAAAAAAAAAAGAACAACAACAACAACAAAAATATAAAGGCTCAATACCCCAAGGGGTAGTCAGCTCTACATGGCAATGAGTGACATTTCTGTCTGTATCCTCTGAGGCTGTTGGTTGTCCCTCTGTTTTAACTTAGCTGCATTCCTTCACTGTGCAGCTTAGGTGCTTGGCTTTGTCAGATTCATAGTGTGTCTTCGAATCAATTTCTCCGCGAATAAGTATTTGCTGATGTTTTAATCATGTCTCACCCTGGATGTGCAGTAAGGGGTAAATGGGATAAGCATGTATGGAGTCTTTTAAGGTTGTTAATCTCCAGAGAGTCTGTCCCGCAGTTCGCATTTCCATTTCGTATTCCAATTTACACTCTCATTTACACTTTCTAAGGCTCTCAATAGGAACTCAAACCCCATTGTGCTGGGTAATTGATATTCATCATCACTTAATTTATTATTCTTATCAAAATTATGGATTTAATAATCAGAAATTGATTCCTTTTTATATTTCTTAAATCGCTAGAGGTAATATTTTCCATGTTTGTTGGCTGTAGGATTTATTTTTTGTGATTATTCATCTATCATCTTTGTATATGTTTTTTATTTATGGAATATTTTTAATTCCTAGCTTTGTATTTTCATTTGAATTTGAATATTTTATATTTTTTCACTCACAAATTATTAAAAATCTTAACATATAGTTAAATGATTTTTATAGGTTTTTCAGCATTTATGTCCTTTGTTAGATGTGCACTTACTTTGTTTTATTGGGATTTTAGTGCACAGATGTTTTAGAGTGCCATTGTATTAACATACATCTATCTGTTACATATAATTTCTGCCTTTAGTTTTATGCCTATAAAACTTTTCATTAATTCAAAATCAGATAATTGCCTGTACTTTTCTCTAATGTTTTTCTTATTTTGTGTTTAATCCTTTGCTCTCTCTGGAACTAATTTTGGCATATGGCTTAATGTAGGGATTTACTTAGCTGTTTTCCCTTGAACTCCTTGTCTCGGACCTGAGGGCTCTCCAGAAGCAGGTTTTTCCCTACCTCGTTATACCTACCTTCGCTGCACTGTTTCCCCTGTCATTCTCTGCCCCTTTGCTGTGCTCCTTTTCCAAATGAAGGTCTTGACAGCCTTTTTCCACCTTTGAAAGCTGATATTCCTCAACAGATCATCTCTAGCAACGAAGCCTTCCCGGCTGCTTCAGAGATTGCTAACTAAAGACAAGCTCTTGTATTTATAATAGGCCCCTCAAAAATTACCAGTATCCAAAAGACTTTTCCATTGCTAGTATTCTTCCTTATTACCCTTAACCTCAGAGCCTGTGTTCTATGCAAAATATAGGCCTGGTCTCTCTACTTCATCACAATCTCCTCAACATCAAAAACTGCCTTTGGGCCAGTGTGATGGATCAGCAGGCTAAGGTACTTCCTGTGCAAACCCTAGTGACATGTCAATCCCTGTTTTCCACTGTGTAAGGAAAAAACCAGAGAACTGACCCTCGAAGTTTTCCACTAACCTCCACATGTGTGCACAGTGTGTGCACACATACACTCACACACATCATGCTCTCTCTCTCTCTCTCTCTCTCTCTCTCTCTCTCTCTCTCTCTCTCTCTCTCTCTAATAGGAGTGGTAATAATGGTGATAGATAAAATAATATTATTTTAAAATGTAGCATGAATCTTAACAGGTCTTATTAATAAAAACAAATCTGGGCTGGGTATGTCGGTGAACGCTGGAAGATTAGAGCAAAAGAACAAGGCACAGCCACCTCACCTTGCCAGTTCCTCAGCTGATCCTGTTTCCTCAGACTGGAAGCCTCTGTGTCCTCGTCCAAATGGGTCTCAGCTGAACTGCTGCTCAAAGCCTAAAAGCTTAACCAGGCCAAAAGCTTCTAGTTTCTGGTCCTCACGCCTTATATAACTTTCTGCTTTCTGTCATCACTTCCTAGGATTAAAGGCGTGTGTCACCATGCCTGGCAGTTTCCAGTGTGGCCTTGAACTCACAAAGATCCAAATGGATTTCTGCCTCTAGAATGCTAGGATTAAAGGCGTGTGTGCCACCATTTTCTGGCCTCTATGTCTAGTGGCTGTTCTGTTCTCTGACCCCAGATAAGTTTATTAGGGTGCACAATATTTTGGGGAACACAATATCACCACATAAAATTGGTCTGCATTGGAGTATGTGCTCGATTACTATGTTACTGGGCAAATGGATGAATTTCCATGATAAAAATAATGACATTAGCTAATAACTACCAATGTATGTTTGCTCTGTAACTGTCTACTTTGCAAGTGTTTTGGAGGCATTATATCTTATAATTCAGCAAATAAGATCACAATAGACTTTACTAATGTAAATACCTTGAGAACATTGGTACTATTATGTCCCTTACATCCAAGGAAGTATGCAGAGACATTTGAAGTCCCTCTCCATGGCTAAGGTCAAATAACTAGGCAAGGAGTATAGATTTCTCTGCTTAATTCCTCAGGGGAATACTTTAAATTCATTTTAATTAGTTTATCCTGAAAGGTGAACTCCTAGATATTTCTTTTAGCTCCTTTCTAGATAGTTTTGATGAGAAGTACATTAAACTTCGTCATTAATTTGGAAAAAGCTTAATCTTTTCAAATTAAAGTCATTCTGCTCCAGGAAGATGGCATTTATCTCTATCACTTCAAAAAGATTTATTTTTTTACTATTTTAATTTATGTGTGCATATGTCCATGTGTGTGTACGTACATGTGAGTGAGGAGGCCTGAGAAGGGCAGCAAGCAGTACTGGATGTCCCTGAAGCTGGGGTTACAGGCAGTTGTGAGCTGTGCAATGTGAGTGCTGGGGACTAAACTCTGCAAGAGCAGTAGGTGCCCTTAGCTGTCGTGCTAGCTCTTTAGTCCCTCTACTCTATCTGAACCTTGAAAAAAAAATGTAGATTTTTATAGGTCTAAAACATTTTCTTAAAAATTAAGTGGATGGTGAACTTTTTGCAGTTTTGCTTGGTGGTATAATTTTGTTGTTTTTGAATCACTTGTTAGAAGCTCTTGTCCTCAAGTGCTGGGGAGAGGGCCCTGTGGGTAAAGTGCATGTCATGCAAGCATGAGAACCAGAGTTTGGATTCCAAGAATGCAGGGAAATGCTTGGAGGGTCTGGTGACCCACTACCGCACAGCAATGCGTATGAGGTCAAGACAGGAACAAGTTCACTAACTGGGTTAGACAATCAGTGGGCTCAAGTGAGAGAGCTGCAGAAGTGATTAAGGCACACTCTGGTGGATTCATCCTGGTCCTCCACATACACACAAACCCACATCCACAGGCATATGCACCTCTGCGCATGGACGCACACACACACACACACACACACACACACACACACACACACACACACCATGTGATAAATGAAAGAATGAATCTATAAATAAAATATAAAAAGCAATTCTTATCCTTCAATGTAGCTGAAGTTTTTCTGTGTCCCGCCCGGTCCATAGCCGCTCAGACTCAAGTAAACACACAGAGGCTTATCTTAATTAAAACTGCTTGGCCATTAGCTCAGGCTTACCATTGACTACCTTTTAAACTTAAATTCAGCCCATTTATCTTAATTTATATGTTGCCATGTGTTCCATGGCTTTACATGTGTGCCATTACATGATGCTTCCTGGACAGCAGGCTGATATCCTCTGCCTCTGCCTTCCTCTTCTCAGAATTCTCCTTGTCTGCTTATCTTGCCTATACTTCCTGCCTACCAATCAGTATTTTATTTATCAACCAATCAGAGCAACATAGATTCACAGCATATAGAACATCCCATAGCACTTCAATGGTGTTCAAAGCCATATTTTAAAGGGTAGATGTTTGTTTGTGTAATTTCAACTGACATCTTCATAAAAATGTACTACCTGCTCTAGCAAAGAGATAAAAAGCAAATATTAAAATCATAAAGTTACCAATAGAATAATTGGAGTGTGATTTTTGTGGGATTACAGCAACTTCAACAGAAAGACACAGCTGAGTGCAAACAGTGGCCACAGAGTCATTTCACTGGCTTGGGCTATGAGGTCAAACGGGATCTTAGGTCTCAATTGCATTTCCATCCTCTTTCCATTTATTTATGGACACATTTAGACCATGCTATCTAGAGATGGAAGTTCTTCCCCAGGACATGTTCCTTTTGTCACACAGTCATATCCTAGAGGTGATTAGACAATGCTGGATTATTCATGACGATGAGCCCTAGAGAGTACTGAAGTGAGTTCTAGTGACTCTAGAGACGTGAAGGTCAGTCTAGTTTTATGTGTCAGCACATAGTATGGAGTTAGACAGCCTTGGGCATGAATTCTGGCTCTAGTACTTACAACGTGCGTTGTGTTAAGAGTTTTTAAACTTCCCGAGTCTTAATTTCTGCAGCTGTTATTTGGAAGATAACAGTATCCAACAGTGTGTGTGTGTGTGTGTGTGTGTGTGTGTGTGTGTGTGTGTGTGTGTGTGTCTGTGTGTCTGTGTCTGTGTGTGTGCATGCATGCCATGGTCAATCAATAAGACCCTGTATGTTATATGGTAGAACAGTACCTAACACATGCATTGGCAACAGCACTGCAACAGCATTCAGGATAGCTACAATTCAAGTCAGCTGCACAAAAAGACCAGGTTCCGAGAATGTGTAGTGTGATGAGTTTAAAACTGAACCAAAGTCAGTGTGGGAAGAAAGCAAGGTGACCTTCCTGTTATCTGTTGGCTTTGCTCGTGGAAGGTGGATGGTAAATATTTTCCAGAGTCTGCTGACATTTGATGGTTTCTTAATCATTTTCCATTTCTTCAATGTGTTAAATTCATTAAACTATAGCTATTTTGTTGGTCCATGGCAGGCCTATCTGTGATGTTGAGTAATTGCTTGGCACACAGGAAAGATTGCCTTCTATATTTAAACATGTTTATCAATCATGCCTTCCAGACGCCATCTGCCCAACAAGGGCCACAAATGGAGGTCCAGAGAAGGGTGACTTTGGAAGGAAGCTGATCCCAGGAGCATAGAGCAGGACTAGTCTGTCTGTAATGATTCTTCAAGGTGGATGAAGGGAGGCGGGGAGCATATAGAGATGAAACCATCACCTCCTTATTAATGGAACAAGACAGGTACCTGCCTGCTCTGAATTCAGCTGTAGGCTTCAGAAGGTACCATTTTCTCTGCTAATAAGTCTTTCAGCCCTAAAGATATATCCAGCATGCTTAGCAGCAAGAAATAAAGGAAAAATTCTATTAATATGAACCGTGAGGTTAACTTTAAAAAATCCAGCCCCTTCTCCAGAAAGTGAAAGGTTGAAAGTGGAAATAAAAGAAGAGAAAAAAAGGAGGGCACAGGTCCCACTCACTACATGAATTAAGTTACAAGCAGTTTTGTTTCGCTTGGTTCAAACTCAGTGTGGCATTCAAGGTCACTTTCATGTCCACATACCATACCTGGGACAAAGCCTCTGAGGCTTGGGTACCACTCATACCTAGGCCTCTAGAGAGAGTATAGGCTTACTTGCTACTTCCCTCTAACATTTGCCTTGATAGTCCCATCTCTTTAATGTATAACATAATATCACATGTATGGGTAGTCTCATTTCTTTGTATTAGCTGAGTCTCAATGAAAGTTTGGGGAACATGGCCCAAGGAATACAGGCAGCAAAACTGAATTCCACTTATACCATAGCTATTAACTCCTTAAGGATAAGATTTACTATTTTCATAGGATTCATAATTACTTTATTATTATTAAAATTAATATTAATATATGTGCCATGAAGAAAGTTTGAATAAACAGAAGTCAAATAAAATAAACATGTTTTAATGGTTTCTACTCATTCATATGAGTGTGTGTGTGTGTGTGTGTGTGTGTAAATTATGTCATTTGGAAGCTACATAATGGCTAAGAGCGTGCTAACCAGATGAGACTAAACATTTTAGTGATGTGTGGTACATTTTTTCACTGTTCTGACCCTTAGATTTTTTCATCCTGGAAAATAATGTTCTTCCTATTTATAAAATGACAATAACACTACTTGTTCTGTGACTGCTTTCTGAGAATTAACCCCTATTCTTATGAAAAGCATGTAGCACCCGGATTATCTGATTAGTTATTGTTATAATGGCCACCATGACTATTGTGTTGGTTATAATTGTTTATAAGGATAATTTACTGAGTCAATAATTATTCTATATTTGCAGCTCTCAACCCTTTGCTCATTATTAGCTCACAAAAGAACTTTTGAAGATATATTTTTCATTGTTCCTCAGATGAAAATTTAATATTATACACATAACACATTTCTCTTTATGAACTGTATGCATGTTTGGGATATTCATCCAGAAAGAATGAAATGTTTGAATCCCTTTAAATCATGAATATTGGACTCTCTTTTGAATAGATATTCTAAAACATAATTAATTACAATATATTCTGTAATGTAGATACATTTTAATTTAGATGATCATAACTCTATGATAAATTGTTTGGGTTTTAAAACTAGTTTCACTATTTTAGTCTTATTGTTATTTAACAAATTCATATGAATCTTTGAACATACAAAAACAGACTCTCTTGACCAAAGGCTATTGAATTCATTTATTTTTGTTATAGAATATTAAATATTTTGCTTTGAAACTGTTTTTTTATTAACAGTATCTTAATGTGTCTGTTTCACTAAATCTTCTCTGAAGGAATATCAAAGTGTATCATCTTAAAGTAATTCCTAGAAATCTGAAGGAAGGCTTATGTTTACTTCAGACACAACTGTGTGTTAGCTGGCACAGTACTAACCCTACAAGGCTCAGAGACCTCAGGATTCAGCTCCTAATGGTCGTAGCCCCCATGCTGTCCTCACAGCCCTCTGCACCTTAGCATAGCAAGTCCAGACCAGCTCCCAGCTAATCCACATTTTCTCTTTCTTTCATCTTCCTGGTTCTTCCGCTGAATGATGTGCCATCAAGGGTTCCACATCAAGAATATGAACTGATTCATGACATGATCAATATCTCTAGCCAGTGGTTCTGCCAGTGTTGGTTAGATTCCTTCTTCTGAACACAATGTGTAAAAGAGAGAACTGTTCACCTTGGCAGAGCAGTGAAACAAGACTCACTGGAGCTGCAAGGTGGGGGGGCACAGGGAGAGAGACTTTCTGTCAGGTGTAAGGTCCTCTGATGGAGGGGGTTTGTATGTTTAAACATCAGGTGTTCGTTGAGTGCCTACTGTGTTCACACAGTGTTTCTGGCTTATGTGAGCATAACAATGGACAAAACAAACACTGCCATGGCCATGAAGGTTAAAGAATACTTATAAATTATTAAGCCCAGTGTAAGAAACATGAGATTGGGCTGGAAATAAGAGAAATAGTGCAGATCATTCCAGAAAGGAGATGAAAACAGCTTTAAGGGCTGTCAGAGGTTCCTTAGATGGGAGTGAAGTGAATTTTATTATTAGACTCATTATGTGCTGCCTTCTGCCTAATTCAGCTCTCAAGAGAAATGTAGGTCAATCTCATTCTACAGCAGAGACAGCCACTCCTAATAAGACCTTCTGTGGCCTCTGTAAATCTCTGAATTAAGTGACTTTTTTTTTTTTAGAAAGACATTTATCGTATAGCTCAGGCTGACTTTGAATTCATCAGGTAGTTCAGGCTGGCCTTGAACTCACCGTCTCCTCCTGAGCCTTTTGAGTGCTGAAACTATAACCACAGAACCATACCTGACTTTAGAACAGACTTTTTTTTTTTAATACCTATTTTTATGCTTAGCTACTGGATTTAGGAAAACTGCCTTGCTTCTGAGAGTTAAGGTGCTGATCCTTGATAAGCCAGGTCAGGTACCTGTGGCTTTACAGACTACATTTTAAGCCGTGTCTTATGTGTTTTATGTTCTAGATCTTTTGTCTATGGGTCCTACCCAGGCTCACTTGAACCATCACTGCTCTTACTGCTTTCCGTACTTTGCTCCTTCTTTCATTCCCTTACTGAAGCTTAGGGAACACTTGAGAATGTGCCTGTCCGAACAACACTCAGTTCCCACTGAACAGCGAGTACTATTCTTCTCCCCCTAGACCATGACCTTCCCAACTTCCCAAAGTATCAACTGTATTTTTATTTTTCACGTGTAATAACTGCTCAGTGTAGATGTTTGGGCAAGAAGGGATTAAAAAAGGAGGAGAACGAAGAAAAAAATAAAGAAAAGATAGGTTCTTCACAATCTGTTGGTGAATCCATCTCCACCTATAGTCCTAACTTAGGAAGCCAATGCTTTGAACAGACAAGAGATCCTTTGACTCCAGATGATTGCTTGCTGAGGGAGACCATGAGGCAAGCAGATTTTAAAAATCTTACCTCATTGCGTTTGTGTTTCTCCTACAAAACAAAATTTTACGGTGCAGTTATTATGTACCACTCAATGCTGTGATGCCATCAGGAGCCACACAAATATGTGAATAAGTAGCTCTGTCCTCATTTTACCCAAGAGAAACCTGGGATTATAGAAGACAAGTAGCCCGTGGCTATGGAGTCTTGGGACTGCAAAGTGAGTCCTGGTTTGTCCTGATTTGATTTAATCACCAAACATGTCAGCTTTTGTCATATGCGTAATCCATCCAATGAGAGTTTCGCCTTGTTTCAGGACAACAACATTAAACTAAATAAGCAAACAAAGAAACACACACAAAAAAGGGCTTCTGGATTTTGAATAAGCTCATGGCTTATAAAACGATCTCAGTGTTTTCACTTTTATGACCCTTTAACTTTGTGGCTATTCATGGTTCTTAATTTTTTTATCCTTAAGGAAAATTAATTACAAGAAATGAGTTTAAGACTTTGCATATCTGAGACAGAAAAAGGAGAGAGTGAGGAAGATAAAATAGAGATGGAGACCATAGAGGGAAACAGACTTCATGCCTTACTCTTTGAGGAGGAAATACAGAAAATGAGCTTAACAAATCCCTATCCTCCCTCTTCTCAGGTGCTGAGCAACGTCCTCCTGGTCCCTGGGATGAGGCCACCCAAATGGTGGCACTGGAGATGTCTCCCCCCCCCCCCTTTTCTTCTCAGCAGGATTTCTCTGTCCTCATCATATTTCTACTTTCTAAGATCGTAGATGTGAGGGTCAGATATTTCAAGGCCTGTGTTCTACACAAAGCTTCTATATTTTCTTTCACAGCCAGATTCCTTTGTGGATAGGTAGATATTTCTCCTGTACTTTTTAATGGAAATTCTGCAGGAAAATGTAATAGAATATATTTAGTTTGCCCTTGGTTGGTACCCAGTATCATTTTATCATTTATAAGAATGGTGAATTGACCTAATCTTTCTATTTATCCCAGAAGCTACTTTGGGTTTATAGCTCTTCCATGTAGGAGCCTCACTCAATAAAGAAACATAATTCTAAAATACACTTTCACGGAGCCTCTGCTCAAACTCTATTTTTATATGCAGCTCTTTGTAGCCAGAGCTCATGTTCAGATCTGATTCTCTCACTACAACTTACACAGGGCCCTTCCACAGCAGCTGTTTATGTTTTCTTTTTAAATAATTTGTAATAATGATTTATTTAAAATGTTAAAATGATGTGGCAGTTAGAGAAAAGTCACATTTACCAGGGGTGATTATGAAAGACTGTTCTGTTTTGCAGTACGTGGAGTCAAGTTTCTCTATAGTGAAATGACTGATGTTTTTGTAACCATCCACATTTTCTTGAATTTCATATTCAGTATGCTATGTTTGTAGACTGTACTGCGTACTTCGGATGTGGGAGAGAAAATACTTTAAAATGAAGGTCCCTTAGCATCATATCAAGCACTGAGTTTATTTTCCTTCAGTAGACAAAGGTGAAGGGTTTGTGGAATCTGGCCTTAGGTTGTTGGCAAACATGATGAGAAGCCATTATGTTGCTGCCAGTGCAAGTCTTCTTTGTTTCTGGGTACCAAGGTCAGAGCCTTGTGCACCCTGCACATGTGCTATACCACTGAGCTACACACCCACATCTCTCCATGGGAGCCTTAAAGCTTTGCTGGCTCCTTTCATTTAAGGGTACTTCTGGTCATGGGAAATGGTTCTGGGTAGTTTTTTTTTTTTTATTTCCAATTTGACACAAACTAGAGTCACCTGGGAAGAAGGCGCCTCAGCTGAGGAATTGCCTTGATTGAATTGGTCTGTGGGCATGTTTGTGGCACATCGTCTTGATGGCTAATGTATGTAGGAGGGCTGAACCCACTGTGCGTGGTACTACTCTTAGGTAGGTGGGCCTGGCTGTATAAAAAAGCTAGCTCAGCAGTAAGCAGCTCTCCTCTGTGGTCTCTGAATCAATTCCTGCTTGAGTCCCTGCTCTGACTTCCCTTAAGGATTTGGGGAATGGGGTGTGATCTGGAAAAGCAAACTGAAATAAACCCCAAGTTACTTTTGGTCCTGGTGTTTATCACAGCAACAGGAAACAAAATAGAACCCAGGGGTGATAAGATACTGGTTAACAAGATCAAAGCCTCAGCACTGAGACAAGTTAAGTCAGTTCACAAAAGTATATTCCAGGAGTCGTGGGGATATGTCTCAGACAAGGAAAGTCTAGGGAGATCCAAATTTGGCAAATTATCTTCTACTAATCTGTAAATGCAAAAATCCCCAAGTATACCAGAGGGGATATTTCTGCCTGTCAATCACTTTCGGGGCTTGAGTATATATGGCATTGAGTCAAGTGATTAGGGTTGAATCTCTGTTCTTTCTAATGACCTGTGTAACACTATCTTGCTGATTGTTTTAACACTCATTTTTTTTCAAGCATCTCTTTTATTCGTAGAAATGTGTGGCTTGCGTGTGCTGCATATGTTCTGCAACAGTCAAGTTCAGAGGCATCATTTCCTCTCTCCCTCTCTCTCTCTCTCCCTCTCTCCCTCTCTCTCTCCTCTCTCAACAGGGTTTCCATTATGCACCCCTGGAACTCTCTTTGTAGACAAGGCTGGCCTCACACCTACTTCTGTCTCCTTGGCGATGGGATTAAAAGTGTGTATCTCTCTCTTTTTTTCTTTTGAGACAGGGTTTCTCTGTGTAGCTTTGCGCCTTTCCTGGTACTCACTTTGCAGACCAGGCTGGCCTCGAACTCACAGAGATCCGCCTGCCTCTGCCTCCCGAGTGCTGGGATTTGATCTGTTTGGGAGGCATCCAGGCAGTTGGACTGGGTCCTGTGCTCAGTGCATGAATTGGCTGTTTGAAACCTGGGGTTTAGCAGAGACGCTTGGCTCAGCCTGGAAGGAGGGGACTAGACTGAGTCCACTAGGTTGATCTCAATCCTCGGGGGAGTCTTTGCCCTGGAGGAGATGGAAATGGGGGTTGGGCCGGGGGGAGGGGACAGGGTGGGAGGGGGAAGAACGGGGGAATCTATGGCTGATATGTAAAGTTGAATTATATTGTAAAATAAAATAAAATAAATTAAAAAAAAGTGTGTATCTCCAGGAGACATTTTTGAAGGTTCATTTTCAGCTCTGACAGTAGAGTGGTCATGGGCATTAGGAATCCCATGATCTAAAGCAATACAGAAACCCAGTTCACAAACAATAACTTTGAAATAACATAGAAAATACATGTTGCAAATTAATTCTAGACCATGAACTCTGTAACTTGAACCATGGATGCTCCCAAGGAGAAGATGATAGTTTTGCTATTGGACTTGGGAGTAAATTAGAGATTTTATTAGTTCTTACAACAAAGGTCTGTGACATTGTGTACAATCTAGTGAAATGTAGAAGGGAAAGCAGAATAAATGGGGACTTTAGTCTCTTAAAGAGCCACTTGTCATTAAAGGGTGACATTAAAGTGTTAACTTAGAACTTCTGACTCCTCGTAAGATGTTTTCTATTTTCACATGAGCAAGTAAGTCTTCATCCTCTGGAATCTTTAAAATATACAGTTTCTTTGATATAAGTTCTCTCACTAGATAGCCCTGGGTGTACTAAAACTTGCTACGTAGATTGCATAGAAATCTGCCTGCTTCTGCCTGCACTATTCTAGGATTCAAATAAATGAGAGGAAAAAAAAACTTAGTATAGACTTAGAAACAAAATTAAACTTCTTTGATGGATTTTACTGGGATTAATTGGAAGGTAATGTAACTATTTTTCTGTGCTTATCTGGAGGGTCTGCATTAGGTAGTACTCTATTCGAAAACATGCTATGTCGCAGTCAAGAGAGAATGATCCAGTCTCATTTCCTCATCCATGTTGCTGTGAGGACAAACAAGGCACACACATAGAGTTTGACAAAATCAACTGCCTTTTTCAGTATCTGCCGTTAGTGTTGTGTGATGAGATCAACTGAGGAGGTAAAGAGGAGAGGTAGACTTATATTTGTCTTCATGACATCTATAGTCAGAACAATGCAGGGACTTACATATCATGCAGCTGGTCTGCAGTAGGCAGAAGACCTCTATGTTCTAGAGCTCAGAGTCTGGGAATGTGTTAATTACACTGTAACAGTGACTCTGTAGATGTAACTAAGCTAATGAACTTGTGTCTGGAATATTGAGAGTTACTCAAAGTGATGCCAAGGTCCTGGCCGGTGAAATAGGGAGACAGAGGTGTCAGACAAGGAGATAGGGCCAGTAGAGGCTGGGGTAACATGGGGTCTACTGAAGCCCAGGTACTGAGGTACAGGGAAACAGATCAAGGCTGGAGTAACATGGGGTCTACTGAAGCCCAGGTACTGAGGTACAGGGAAACAGACCAAGGGGGGAGTAACATGGGGCCTGCTCAAGCCAAGGTAGTCAAGTATCAGAAAACAGACCAAAGAGGGAATAACATGGGCCTGCTCAAGCCAAAGTACTCAGGCAGTTTCCAGACAGGGAAAGAGACTATTTCCTAGACTCTCCAGAATGAGTGTTGGCCTGCCTGCCCATTTAGCCTTCTTATTAACAAAACTAAAGTGGTCTAAGACACTAGACTCAAGGTACTTCACTACAACAGCACTAGCCAAGGAATGGACTGTTATACGACACCGTTTTATTTCTATTGACCCCATTAAAATGTTATTGGTATCCCTCTGAGAAAATTCAAACTGTGCTCATGCATGACTATACAGTTTTTCAGGTCATGCATCTGACAGACAGTAAAATAAAACAGTGGAAACTCTATACTCCAGTTAGGAAAATTCCAAACGCTATCAAAATGGAGATCAGTGAATGGAATGTATCATCACGTGCTAAGTTACTTCACAGAAGCAAAAATGCTGCTATCTTACCCTTAGACCTCTCTCTCTCTCTCTCTCTCTCTCTCTCTCTCTCTCTCTCT
>CABHPR010124594.1:0-13731 GCA_902168415.1 Peromyscus melanophrys | reverse complement strand
CTCTCTCTCTCTCTCTCTCTCTCTCTCTCTCTCTCTCTCTCTTTTGAAAAATTGCACTACTCAAAAATAGTAACCTTTTCAGAGCCTCGTCATCAGTGGGAGAGCTGGGATTCCAGCTTGGCCTGGCTCTAACCTTGATATGTTAGTCTTTAATATCTTTTCATTCTCTAATTATTAAAAAAAACTTTTTATGGTCTTTCTATCTCTAAAGTATCCCAGAATGAACAGAACTCCTAAAGTGGCATGGTAGTTATTCATATGGGTGACATTTTTATCATGTGTTCATACTACCCAAGTTAAAACCTACAAAGCAATGAAGCAACATTTTAAGGGTTACATAGGCATCAGTTAAAACTACATTTACTTGAAACTCTGATCAACGTATTTCCTGAAGGAGATTACTTGGCAATGCCATCTCTCTACAACAAATAATTTTAGAAGATTGTCTTCTACATAGTATATTTGCCTAGCATTCATCTCCAAATTGTTTACATGCTAACAGAAATACAAATAAAAATTATTGGTGAGTAAAATGCAAAACAAGAAAACAGAATATGCAATAATTGCTGTGAGATCAGTCGAGCACCAATGCATGCTGTTACATACGGTGGCACCTGCTCTCATGAGATAAGCTTTCAAATACTCCTACAACCTTTGTGCAATGACAGTAAGATGACAGGTGTCACACCTGGATAATATGTGTGCTAATGCTTATCGAGAAAAGTGACATCCCTCCCACCCTTCTGAATCTTGAGGAGTCAGCTGTGGAAAACTTTCCTGCAAAATTTAGCTTCTCATCTGCCGTTCCTGAGAACTGGTTCTTCCTGAGGGGGTCATCTCTTTCTCTAGTACCTTAGGAAAATATGGGATGATACTGTGAGCAGCAACCTCTGTAGATCTTAAAAACAGTTGCTACGTGAGCCTGATTCAGAAACTTCAGCAGATTGGAACCTAAGGGAAAATTTGGTCCTGTTTGCAAAATTAGCATCCCATTCCATTCCGTGTTACTTTCTTAAAAAAATAATTCTGAGAGACTTAGGTTTTTTAAATCTTTTATTTATTTATAATGAGTTAATTTTGTACATGTGTGGAGATCAGAGGACAACCTGCAGGAGTTGGTTCTCTCCCTCTACCACATGGGTTCCAGGGACTAATAATGGCTGTCAGGTTTGGTGACAAGCACTGGTACCCACTAAGCTACTTTAACAGCCAGGGTTTTACAGTTTTGAATTTTATTTTCTGTATTGTTTTTCAAGAGACAAGAAATTTAGATTCCCTTAGCAATACCCCATGTCACGTTTGTGGTTCAACAACTGGTAAAGTCTACAGATTAAACTTCAGCCATGGTGACTTCGTTGTTCCCAAGGATTGCTGTGCATTAGCATGAGCTGCTACTGAAACATTTTCTGTATGATGTGAGTTCAATGTTCTTTATTTTCTATGGATTAATTTGTAGTAAGATACTTTGCATATGTGTGCCTAAAATTATCATTTTCAACTTCTATGTAGAAACACAAGGATACAATTTGATTCCCAATAAGACCATTTTTCTCTTCCATTTTCATGTTGTTCTTAGAGGCATTTGCCGTTTATTATATTTTACTTGGCCATATTTCTAACCTCCTGCTGATTAAATTGTCTGAAAAGCTTAAGCACATTTACATCAAAATTATCTCTTTCCCTATGGGGTATGTTAAGCATCTTCACATTAAAAATGAAATATATTCCCCCATTTTCTTGCTTAATTTTACTTTCTCATAACAGTGGATCCTTCTTGCATATTTGATATATTTCAGTATTATAACACATATTGTGAATATTAGCTCATAAACCTATGCATATAGATAAGGATTTTATTTGTTAATACTATCTTTATCACAGTGTAGGAATTACATATGGCATTGTATTAGGCACTGGTTCTCCTTCTCTCAGAGTAAAATATTCTCATGCATCAGCAGGGTGACCAAAGGATGAATCTCTGTGAGCTGTGTGGAAATTCAGACATAAAATGGGGCAACTATGCAGTATTTAGATCACCATCCCTGTAATGGTGATGGACTTACTCTCACCATGTCTTGGGACTTTGCTAAATTATGACCATCATTTCAAAGCCTTTCACTGAGTTTTAAGATGATTGCTTATTTCTCTGATTTTTCCAATGGAAAAATGAAGTAACATACTCAAATGTCACACAATTTCTCAGTGACATGATTTAAAGTGATGTCTCTTAACCCTCATGAGTGATGTTAAGAATGATGATAAATTTCTTGTGCCCCCAAATGTCCTGATAGGAACTGAGGGCATAAGATGACTGGTTAGGATAGACTCCTGTCATTGGTCTTAGGTCTTGGACTTACAAGATGATAACTTGGACAATTTGAATAGTCTATCTTATAGGAGGTAGTACTTTGATCAAACAATGTGTACTGTCAGCAAGATACTTTAGTGATACCATGGAACATTATGGTTGGAGGTTTTGAGAGGAACTTCATGTAGCATCTTTCCTATTTTTTCCTTGATCTATCTCCTATGGGACCATGCCCATTTCCCCAAAAAGAACTGGTATCTTTGAGAAATGATAAGAACAAGGTAAATTACTAATTATAGTACCAGGTACCTAAGAGCTTAAAAGATTGACTCCCTTACTTTTTTTAGATCTCTTTTTATTTTTAGGCTTGCATTCACTATAATGAAAACAGACTTTGAAATTATGACCTTTCTGCCTCAGCTTCCTGAATAGCTGGGATTACAGGCCTGACTCTTCAGACTGGTTTTCAGTTAGTATTGCATATGAACCCTAATATGGAGGAATCCCTGTGTTTGTCATGAAGAGGGATTTACTGCAATGAAATTGATGACTTTAACATCAGCTGCTACAGGAACCTTGAACATGTTAGCGATGTGGGGATGAAGAAGAACATGTTATCTTGTAGGCTTGGCATAGTCCAAAGTTCTACCAAGACCTAGATGTGCACAGGAAAAGGATACAGAGTCAGCCTACAATCCTGAAGGTGGACTGGAAAGTGTGCCAGTGTTCAAAGGTTCGCTTGACAACTTTATACTGAAACCTAAGTAAGCCAGGTATTGGAAGATTTTGGATACTAATAGTCAAGTTTGTGAGTCAGGCAGAAACTGCTCTTAAATCTCTTATATCTGGATTATAATTACATAGCACCAGTGCTCTTATGACTATCCTGGTGTATAGTTCTCATACCTCCTTTTTATGTTTGATATGCCTTATTCATCTTGATTCAATAGTTAAAGCTTTTCTTCACTTTGATAGTTGATAGGTTGCCATTTGGTGGGTGGAATGCATTAATTTCTTCCATATCACTCCAAGTTTTGCTTTTAAATTAACCAGGCTTGTTTTTGGAACAAAATAACCCAGAAATATTTGTTCTATGTCTTTCTCTAATGCCCAGCGGACTGTCTTGTGAATGTTATTTGTTTATGACTGGAGTGTGGAGGCTCCTGTGTGGATACTATCTCAGTAGTATAGAAACTTTCATTGCATTTTGTTTATCCATCTTTATCAAATTATGTGTTTTGAAGTTGAATGACTTCAGAGCACTCTCTTGTTATGCTAAACTTTCCATTTTTTTCTTTTATATATCTATATCTATATCTATATCTATCTATCTATCTATCTATCTATCTATCTATCTATCTATCTATCTATCTATCTATCTATATCTATCTATATCTATCTATCTATCTATCTATCTATCTATCTATCTATCTATCTATCTATCTATCTATCTATCTATCTATCTTTCTATCTATCTATCTATCTATCTATCTATCTATCTATCTATCTATCTATCTATCTATGTATTTATCTATTGCATGAAAGAGTAATCATGTTGTGGGTTTCCAGCAAATACTTATTGCTTTTCTCATTGCCTTTCTTAGTACTTACATCCACTCTTTGGGCCCACGTGGAAGCGTAAAACAGTACTGTGAATAATTGTAAATGTTCATATATGCACTTCCTTTTACTAATCATCTAGTAAACTATGGAACTTTAAGTCCCTCCAATGGTAAACTCAAGTGTTTGGGACAAGATTCTTCTGGGGTTTATGTTTCAATAATTTTTTTCATAATAAATGTTTCTTTAAGAAATAACCCAGGAAGGATATGTCTGTGATTGATTTCTGCAGTCCCCATAGCCCTAGCTTAAAAGAGATAATTCCAAACATGAATGTGTCTGAGTACATAAGGGGAAAATTCAGAAAGGAGAATTACTTTCATGATTTTAGCTGTTAGAGTTTCAAACCTTACACAACTTGGCTTAGTCAGCTCAGGGTACAAGAACAAAATACTATAGCATGGGCAACTTTCTTAGAAAACAGAAATTTAATTATTTCCAATGGCTCTAAAGGCTTGAAGTTCATGGTCAGTATGTCCACGTGGATGGCTCTTTCCTATCTAAGAAATATCTCACTCTGTATTTACTTGGTGGAGAAGAGGAGGCTTTCTAGTTTCATTTCTTAGAAACTCACTAATGCATCACCAGGGCCTCACTTTCAGTCACATATAAACCCAGTTACCTTCTGGGGACTTCATCCTCAAATGCCATCACCTCCACTGTCTGGTTTCAATATATGAACTTGAGGCATACATATCTAGTTCCTAACATTTCTCTGTACTAGTAATGGCTCAGATCAGTTACTAAATATTCAGAGAGGGAATTGAGTCCAGAACTATGCTGAGTACTTGTGGGCTACAAAGAACGAAGATCTGGCTTTTGATTTAGTAAGGATAAATAGTTCTCTTAGTATTGAAAGCAGACATGCACAGACAAAAATTACATATGTAGGATTCTCAAGTTGCAGAATAATTTTGAGTGTGGCCATTGAGAATAGAAAGTTTGAATTTCAGGTGAATGGGAAGAACATGCTTCTTTGTTTAATACACTTACGTTATGATGGTTTGGAGTGATCCAAACACAAACCAGGTTGTGCAGGTCTGTCAGGACTGCTTGTTCTCTGTGGTCCATACTGTGATTTTGTAGTGACTTAAACCTGAATTACAGTGTCTGTAACTTGAACTTGTGTGTTTGTGTTCAGCTAATCTAGTGTCATTTTGTTATCAGAAACAATATAAAGTGAAGGAGTAACGTAAACAGAAGGGGAGAGTATTAGTCATTGGGTATCTGCACCGTGGATGGTAATTTACACACTATGCTTGACTAAATTCCTATAGCCACTCCCACACAGTGCCTATTTTTAACACCTGTTTTACACTCAAAGATGTTGAAGCTTGTGGAAATTAAATGCCTTGTTTTAATCCA
Organism: Peromyscus melanophrys; assembly: GCA_902168415.1. Taxonomy (NCBI): domain Eukaryota; kingdom Metazoa; phylum Chordata; class Mammalia; order Rodentia; family Cricetidae; genus Peromyscus; species Peromyscus melanophrys. Next base: position 8,438 of record CABHPR010124594.1, on the reverse strand, counting down.
TTTTTGAAAGAGCTTCTTGCTCTGCTCATAAGTGATTTGGCAACTTAATATCTATCAAAGTCTGTGTGCTTTTTAAAAAATCCTATTTTGCATCTTCACAACATTTGCTCTGTCTTTATTATTTCTTGCTCTCCAATGGTCAACAGCAGATATTCAAATCAATTGCAAGGGTCAAACATAGCATCCCGCCTTTGAATGACCTAACGTAATTTCATGGAAATGGCAGAGGAAGCTACTTGCTGTAATGCTGTGTTTGAAAAATTGTATTCTGAAAGAAAGGGAACAGGTATTCTATGGAGTTGAATTCCTATAGACACAGATTTGGGGCACCCAGATTTAAGCACACTTAAACATAAATGCAGCTTATATATTATTTTTATATTTAAAAATGCTAATATGCAATGTAAAATTCCAAGAGATTAAAACAACCTTCTGTGTTTCCTTAAATTATTTCACCATACTATCCTAGCATTACTGAACAACTGTTAACGTCTTATGGAACCTGGAAATCTTCGGAATGTAGTTTGGAGCACTGGCTTCTGGTAATGGGTGGCACCTGTTTTATTTGAGTGGTTTTTCCCAAATCACTATGAAAATGCATTTATCTTGTGAGTTAAAACTTAGGAGCCCAGAATGCATCCGTGGGTGAGCTAGTTTTTTAAATTTTGATTGGTGAAGCAGTTTGGGGAAACTGGTAAACAAACCTCACAAATATGTGCCCACCATTCCATTTGCCAGTGCTGTTTAGAGCAAGGTGGTTTAAGATTTAATTGCTTTGATGGCGTGTGAGCAAGGGTAGGGTGGGGGTGTAGGTGGGTGGCATTCATTTTAGGCCATCATTATGAAAGTAGAACTCGATTTTACTATTAGCACAATATGTGCTTTTGTAAACAGGACACAATCTGGAACCTGGTTCCTGTGTTAAACATACTTTTCTTTGGTTCATTTTTAGAATTTTTAGATTAACTTTCCCAGGCTTAATTTGCACCTACAGAAGGCAGTTCTCTTGGAATCCAGGGGCATTATGGGAAAGTAATACATGAACTGGCATTGCTAGGGAGAGAGAAAACTGATTGCCACAGATCACTCTCTTGAGCTTCCAGCCATCTGGAGGATGCCATATGGAAGAGGGAGGAGTTCAGAGAGGACCAGAGCTTAAATCATCAGAAGCCATTTTAGTCTCCATTGGACTAGATTTGACTGTGAAGAGCTGACTATAGTCTTCACTTTGGCCTTTGGGGTAACACTAGACTGAGTTAAAATAATAGGTAAATTCTTTACTAGCTGCACAGTTATTTTCAACTTATGTAACCTCCCCAAAGTTTAAATGATTCATCAATGACATGAAACAATATTCACTTAACAGAACCTTTGTGATTTTTAGTGGGAACAGTGTAGTTAAAGCACCTACATTGTGTCTCACCCCTAGCTGTGGAGTGAGAGATGTGGAGTGAGAGAACCTTTGATCCTCAGGTTGAAAGTAAGATTGAGAAAACTTTGGTGAGAATAGGGCAAGGAAATATTTCACAGGCTAGTGCCTTCTGATATCCAGTTCTACTTTTATACTAAAGCTATTCCTTTACGTGCTAGATATAGACAGAAGATGCATTCATTTCTCAGGGTTTTCTCTATTCTTATTCTCCTTTTCTCTCCTGTAGCCATCGACAACAGCAATTATTTTCTCCTCCAGTTTTTTTTCCCTTGGCTTCCACGATGCTTCATCACCTTAGACCACTAAGTATTCCTCTAGTATTTGAAAGTCTATGTTCTGGTTATCCATCTCTGTGTAATAAAGCACCTCCAAACTTCTCAGCTTGACACAATTGCACTCATTGCCTATTTTTTAATCCTTTGGGTTTTTGGAGCTTGTCTGGCTTTGCATGGTGGTTCCACTTAATTTATCAAGCAGCCACAAATAGGAGTGTTGCAGGCTGGGTGGGAGGGAGGGTGTCATCTGAGTGCTTATTTACCCATATTAATATCCTGGGAAGAAGGTGGAAATGTGAGTGGATTGGAACTGTGGAAGCTGGAGAAACTTTTTCTGACCGTATCCAGTCCCTTCTTTGTCATTTTAGTACATCAGCTGGATGACAGCCATGCTTCTTATGTGGTGGCACAGGGCTTCAAAGGTGCATTCTTAAGCAGGGGGTGGGCACAACCAGTCTGCTGTGAACTAACCTCATAAGTTATGTCTTATCCCTTTTGTGATATTTTATTCATCATATTTGAGAGTAACAGGAATAGACTTCATGCTCTCTACGATCAACACAAGAGTCTATAAGAACATTTGGTATTAAAAATATATTTTGGTCAGTTTGGAAAAATGAAGTTTATAATAGCCTTCTTTCTAGTTTGAGCCAAACACATCTATTCTCCACATAAATTAGACTAACTTGATCCCCCCATCACCTAAGACCCTTTTTCCAAACTCTTGTCCTTTAAGGCATTAGACTCATGCTCAAAGACTCAGAATTGTAGATTAACAAGTGAAGTTCTGTACAGGTTCATCTCCTAAATCTGGTTTCTTGCGCTTATCTCTGAGTAATCATCTCTTTCTCTAAGGTATTATGCTAAAATGGCTTGTTTGCCTGTCTCCCAGAGTTAGCAATAGAATGGTTTGGTCAGATAAAGAAAAACCATACTAGATGTTCCCATTTGAAAAGAGAAAATTGAGCTGGGGAGGGGGCAAGGTGGTGGTGTGTACACTTTTAGTCCCAGTAGTGGAAGGCAGAGGCAGGTGGATCACTAAGACCAGCCTGGTCTACAGAGTGAATTTCAGGATAGCCAGGGCTACACAGAGAAACCCTGTCTCAAAAAACTCAAAAACAAAAACAAAAACAAAACAAATAAACAAAAAGGAAGGAAAAAAGAAAAGAGGAAATGGAAATTAGAAGTACAGAAGGCCTTATTTTGTAACAACCCCCCCCCAAAAAAAAACAAAAAACAAAAAACAACACAACAAAATAAAACAAAGCTGAATACATGCCCCGACTCCTTGATTCAAGTTTGGTTATGATGTTTGAGAATGATCTTAACACAGATCCCAACTTGGCCATTGTCTATGTAATGTGGCCTGTGAATGCAGCTCAGTAGTTTCACCTGTTCTTATTTAGAAACACTCACCAGCCCAAAGACCCATTTGCTCCACTCAGAAATCACTTTTAAAATTTTGTGCATTTGTTTATTTTTAATGTATATGGGTATTTCTCCTGCTTGGATCTCTGCACCATATGCAATCCTGTGGCATACCAAGGCCAGAAGACAGCATGGGATACCCTGGGACTGGGATAATAGTTGGTTGTGAGTCACTATGTGGGTGCTGGGAATCAAATCTGGGTCCTTTGGAAGAGAAGCCAGTGCTCTTAATCACAGAGCCATCGCTCCAGCTCCATGTGATTTTGTTTTTAACATGTCAATTTATAATACACTCTATTCAACAAAAGCCAAACCCATAGATTTCTGCAGGGCCATCATTATGCTTCTTTGGACTCTGTGTGTGATTGCTGTACGGTGTCGAATTCAGCTTTCTAGCTCCTCTGTGTGTAATAGAAAGGACCATAGCGGATGCCTAAACTTTCCCAGAAAATCTTTTGTAAGTTTGAAGTATCATCTTAAATCTTTTTAATGGAAATTTCAAAGGACTGTCAGAGGCTTGATTTTATCACATGCCATATTCTCTTGATTATTTGCTGGATTCTTTCTTTATCCTGAAGTCATTTCTTAAGTTTAGGATCAGGATTATGTTTCTCTTTTCCAGAGAGGATTGTGGAATGAAAGTGAAGATGCCTATTTACCCAGCAATCCAGGATCCTTTAATATCCAACAATTTTCTCTTTGCATTTCTCCCTCCTTTTATGCTTTACTATAGACATCTAGAAGGAGGCAGACAAATTCAATATTCTGCCTGGAAATCTATTTATGTAAATCATCTAGTACATCCAGTACATTTCCTATTTTCCACATTATAGCTGCCAATGATGCTTCACTTCGTGCTAGCTAGATTAAGGAAGACAAAGATACAGGTATCTCAAGATGTAACTTATTCTTGGAAGCACCCAGCCTTATTCATTTTATTCAGTTATTTTCCATTAGTATGCATTAACTGGACAAAACAGTGGGTTTCACTGTGAGATTCATAACGTGTATATTATGTGCTTTTAGGTGATTTCAAAAGTCCATTGAGATTAAAGAAGATAAATACTCTACCTCTTAGGGAGTAGCAAAAATCTAGGAATGAAAACTGCTGTAATGAAATGAAATAAAATAAAATAAACAGCAAACCAAATCTAATACATTCTGAATGACAGTCATTCAATGATGCTGCTTTATCCCCATCTAACTTTTCTATAATTGTCTCTTGGAGATTTAATGTGACATCATGTGTATTGACTCTCCAACATCTTTGTCGTTACAGTCAACATCACTATCAAATAGCTAATTCATTGCCAGCACATACAGTCATCCACACTACGACAAGAGCCTTACATGACCTATCTCATAGAGTCCTGATAATGCATTTGTGGTATTATTTTATTCCCACAGAGAGGGTTTAGAAGGTTAAAAAGTTAATGACAGCCACACAACTACTATATAGAATTGGTTTGGATTTCAGATAATTTATCTAAAAGTCTATACTACCCTAATCAATATTAGATTTTTACAAGAACAATGGAGAAATATCTTAAAAATCATTCATTTGAAAATAATTTAGATATTTTAGTTGACTAACACTGTATTGCAAACTGACAGGTGTCTTGTTACTATATTTTTGATGACCAGAGGTTGCCTTAGAAGAGTCTGAATGAGGGAGGTGAGGGTTCTGTGCTGTTTGAAGTACACACCACTTCTGCTAGAATAGATACAGCACCCTCATTGGGCCATGCTTTCGGTGTCATTGATGGGGTCACAAAATCCAACACAAGTCTTACTGCTGAACTTCAAGGTTTCACTGGGACTGCATTTCAACTTTAGTGCTCTAGAGGGCACTGCCCTTACTTGTCCAGCCTGTGGAGGCTTGCCATGTGGCTTGGCTTATGCTCTGTCTGTCATCTTCAATACAAAAGTGGTGTATCGACTTCTTCTCATGTCTCTTCCAATTGTTCAATTTAATGATTTATTGGTCTCATTAAATTAATCCAGGATATCTCTCTCTCTCTCTCTCTCTCTCTCTCTCTCTCTCTCTCTCTCTCTCTCTCTCTCTCTCTCTCTCGTGTGTGTGTGTGTGTGTGTGTGTGTGTGTGTGTGTGTGTGTGTGTGACTGTGGTATGGGGCTATATGTGGTACATGCTCATGTACAGCAGGAAAAGGGTGTACAGATGCTCCTGCATGATGCATGTGGACATCAAAGGATGATGTTGAGAGACCTGATTTATCATTCTCTGCCTTTGTCTTTGAGACAGAGTCTATCTTCTCTTCTCATGTGGGTGCTTGGATTTGAACACAGGTCCTCATGCTTGTGCAACCGGAACTCTTACCCTCTGAACCATCCCCCTAATGTAATCTTCATACATTTGTAAGGTCAGCTGATTAGCAATGTTTATGCCATCTGTCGACTTACTTACATTTTGCCTTGTAATCTGATATACTTTCATTACAAGGATAGGAAATGGGTGTTCGTGGCTTGTTCTATTGCCTACCATAATATAGAGTCGAAAGATTATGCAATGATAGACATGTGATATATGCATATATGATATAGAAAATGAACCAAATGGGCTTACCCCTTTTAATGGCTGTTCACCAGAGTATTCTCAGTGATTAAAGTAGGATCTACGAATAGAAGCATCATTGGAGAATTGCTTATATATATAAAACTTAAGGTTTGAGATGGCCAGAAACATGCCAAGCATGTTCTTTGGATTTTCATTAATTATTTTGTAGGAAGATACTATCTGTGCATGAAAAACTGGGAGAAATGGGTAATCAGAGAGACTGATAAATTTGCTCTTGGGAAATGGTAGAATTGGAATTGCCATAGTTTTTATCAACTTGACGTAGACCTAGACATACCTAAGAACAGGAAACTTCAAATGAGAAATTTTCACCATCAGATTGGCCTGCGAGCATGTCTGCAGGGCATTTTCTTCAGTGATGATTGATGTGTGTGGGTCCAGTCCACTTTGGGCAATATCAGCCCTGGTCGGTTAGGCCTGGGCTGTATAAGAAAGGTGGAAGGGGCAATCCAAGAGAAGCAATCAAGCTAGCAGTGTCTCTCCATGGTCTCTGCTTCAGTTCCTGCCTCTACATTCTTGCCCTGAGCTCATGTCCTGACTTCTTCTGATAATGGACTGTAGCCTGTAAGCCAAATAAACCATTTTCTCTCCAAGTTACTTTTGGTCATGGTGTTTATCGCATTAACAGAAAGGAAACTAGAGCAGAATATTAATCCAAACCTTACCATGGTAAAGTTTGGCTAAACATTGAATGGCGAGATGGAAAAAGCAGAAGTTTTGAGGCTTCTGCCATTGAAGGTTTACCAGAGATCAGATGCTGCTGTTGAAGTAATTTACATGCTGGGAAGGGAGATAGGTAATGCAAAGCTAAATAAAAATAAAATCTCTGTCAATATGAAATATTTGCCCTCGAGAATCTGCTAATACAAATGCCTTTCCTTGCTTACCATTTTAAAAATCTGTGGCCAAATTGTGTATGAAAATATTAAATAAAATGCTCAAAATTAAACAAAGAGAAATGGCGTGGTATTATGAGTAAGACTGTAAAGTGGGCTGTCCATCTACATCCCGTCTAGAACATGAACTATTTAATTTGACTTAATGCATACTATATGTGCCTCCTGAGTGCCTCCATGCAGCCCTCTAAGTTGTTACATTAGCTGTCGCAATGTCACAGTGTTTCTGTTCAGGCCAGTCTAAGTTGACTTAATCTTGGTGCTGGTGTGTAAGAGGAGTGATGTTTTAAGTTTGGACATGCCAATAAGAAGCTGCAAAATATACCCTAACTGAAAAGAGGTGGCATTTCTTGACTTCGTAAGTACAGAAAAGAATTGAGGACTAAGGATGTTAAGACCATTGGCAAGGCAAATCTGTTAGTGAAACTGGGAAGAAAGGCAACGAAATTTCTGTTACTTTCGCTCTCCCACATCAGCTGCAAGTCATGGCCACAGCATGTGATAAAGGCTTCGTTAACAAGGCATGGACTCTGTGTTCACACAGGAAAGTGCACAGCTTAGGTGTGAATCTGTATTACCCACAGTCTAAAGTTCCCATAGCAAGGTCTGAGGAGGAATCCTCTATGGATAAGAGAAGGATCACTGTAGTCTTCCAAGTACGTCTCTTCCCAAACTCTCCCATCTCTAGTGCATGTGAGAGATCTCTGACAGCAAAAAAATGACTTGAGTTTCAATCTGAAGTTCTCTACTTATCAATTGTGAAACCATATTATTCATCCCCCTAAGCTTGTTTTCTCATCTGCTAAAGAGGGATAGTAATAGTATAAGGTTTTCAGAGGGGAAACGATGACTAACTGAACTAATTCAAGCAAATCCTTTATCTTAATTTCTGCAACATAGTAAACACACAAGGATTTTTCTTCTAATTCTTGTTGTTTGAGTTATCACCCATTTTTATCTCTGAAGGATGTCGATACTCATATGACTTTTCTGACCATCAATCTTTAGTCACCCGTCATCTCCCTGCTTAGAAGCTAGACTCCTTGGTGTTATTTGGAGTATCTTCTACATGCTTTCCAAACCACGCAATCATGGGGGCTGCAGAAAAGGCTTAGTGGGTCAGAGTTCTTGCAGCTATTGAAGAGGACTGGAATTCAGATCCCAGAACCCATGTCTTGCAGTTCACAACTACCTGTATGAACCCAGCTCCAGGGTGTTTGAACCATCTTATAAAATACGTGCGTGCGCGCACGCGCGCGCGCACACACACACACACACGAAACTGGGAAAGAAGGCAAAGAAATTTGTGTTAGCTTTACTCTCCCATATCAGCTGCAAGTCATGGCCACAACATGGGATAAAGGCTCCATTAAGAAGGGAAGGTATATGGCCCAGCCTTAACACATGGGGATGTGCTTAGTCTTATTACAACTTGATTGCCATGTTTAGCTGATACTCATGGGAGACCTTCTCTTACCTAAACAGAAACAGAGGAAGAGTGGACTCTGGGATGGGAACAGAGGGGGGATGAGGGGAGGGACTGTGAGGAGAGGAGGGAAGGGAAACTGAGGCTGGGATATAAAATAAATAAATAAATAAATTGGAAAAAAAGAAGTAAAGGCATGGACTCTGTGTATACATAGGAAAGTAGAGAGCTTAGGTGTGAACCTTTGCTACAACAGTCTTAAGTTCCCATAGTAGGGACTGAAGAGGAATCATCTACAAATAAGAAAAGAATCATTGTAGTATACATACATACATATGTACACACACACACACACACACACACACACACACACACACACACACA